>APFE031652330.1:0-47198 GCA_000404065.3 Pinus taeda
ATCAGAGAGAAGACACTAATCAAGATCCCAAAAGATGACTCACCTCTCTGTAATCATCTATATATGGATCCCTTATCATAGAGATCTAGAGGCTGGAATTTTGTAATCTATAGAGAAGTGTTGTCAGTATTCTTGTGTACATTCACAGTGTTGAATGATTTTGCTTTGCTTGAGGTGAAAGATGGGCTTCTTAGTTGGAGGATGATGCTGGGTCAGAGCTGCTCATGGTTGTAATCCTCTTGCTACTTTTATCTTAATAAAGCTATTCTTGTTTCCTTCCATATCCTGGTGTACTTGTTTATATGTGCTTGTATATGGTTAATGTACATTTGATCCTACATTATTTGTGAATTTAGATCCTTGTTTCTTGCATAGTAGTATGTTGTTGTGATTCTACAGGTCCTTTTGAAGCTGAGCAGACAAAGAGTAGGTAGAAAAACTCTATCAAGAAGGGGAGGGAATCGAGTGCAAGACTCAGGTTGGCCCTCTTGGTTCTCCTCTCATCTATTTTAATAAAAGGAATCAACAGTAGACTTTGATTATTTGTTTCTAAGATAGTCACACATCTTAGTGGGAATAAAAGCATCCGTGTGGAGACTATTCCCGTATAGCACCGATGTCATGGAGATTACCTTTAGTTAAGGTGATCAGGATGATGGCGAGCTTCAAGGCCTTGACCTTCTTTCTTGGACCCGATCTTTCTGCAATGCGTGACCATTTAAGTTGTGTAGAGGTAGTCCCTAGGTCCATGCTCTCTTTTGCAATTTTTGTATCCTCTGCCCCCTACCCTATAGATGTTGCCTCACCCTCCTCTATTTGCACTATTACGGCCTCTATTATCTCTGCTGTTGCTACTACTTTTGATTACTTCTTCTCCTCCATGGCTTCCTGTGTTACTTCACAGATTTCCCTTACCTCGGCTGCCACTTTTTTTTATGCCTTCTATTGGCCAGTTGGATGATGCACATCTTGGCATCATCCTTCCTTTTCTGTGTTTTGGTCCTCTCCAGCTCCGCTAAATTTGGGGTGCTCTACTTGGGAGGCCATGTCTCTAACACTGTAAGGATCGTGTCGTCAGTGGCTATAAATGGGAGCTTTGTCCACTACTATGCTAGATCCTTTTGCGCCTTAATGTATATGTTGTGCATGTCTGCCTTGAAGTCTACAAAACTTTGTAGGTTGTTGTGCACTGTAATGGAAAGGCGGGACCTCCTATTAATCCATATTCATAGGCTCACCTCCATGAGCACCTAGAAAATCTTGGTATCACGAATCCATTTCACGTCCTTGGTGGCCGAGAGTGAAGCATACTTTGTGGCCTTTGGTAAGTCTTGGTCAATGCTTGGGAACTGACTATCCTTCGGCAATTCTCCTGCTATCAACAAGATGGATAAGAGCAACCATGCATATTGGAAGGTCTTACCTTGCTCCTAGGCCTCTCTACAATTGAACAAAACCTCCTCGCAGAGGAACTCGACCCAGTTGAAATAGACCTCGTCCGCACATTATTCGGCCAGTGCAACAACCGGCGGTGGTACTTTATCGATGCGACATTTTCTTGTTACTTTATCAACCAGGAGTTGGGTGGCTATGCACACCCCTTTTTCCTTGATACTGGTGATAACGTATCCCCTATTTTTCTTCTTGAGCTTATACTTTTCCTTCATGGCCTCTGCAAGAGCCAGATTGCTACTCTTCCTGACTATTGTTGTTGGGTCCTTTTCCTCACAAGGAAGCTGAAAAATTCAGTGGATGAGGTTGACCGTGATGGGAATAAGCTCCTCCAGCCATAGATACCCATCATGCACCAGGCAGAGGAGCTTCTTGATGACAAAAATGGTGATGGGTGTATGGGTGAAATGTGGTATCCATACCGGATGAAGCAACTTGGCCTTTTCCATACCGCGCAGCCATTTTCATGGCTCTAAGATTATCACCGGCCCCTCCGTATTCGTTTCATCAAGTTCACCATTTCTAAGTGCAGGAACTTCTTGCTATCCGCAAGGTCCCAATCTTCAAATTTCATGGTGGGCATGCGACCTAGGAGCAAACCCTCAAAGGTAACTTTTTCGGGGAGGAGCGGGGTCTAGAGTTGACTCTTCATTGCATCCAGATCCTTTGATATTTAGTTTTTCCCTTTTCACGGAGGGACATAGTTAGGAAATTTTGCTGCACAGCATAATGGTTGGATGTCTTCCTCCACATATTCTTCTTCCTCTACAACAGAAATTAGGGCCTGCAAGTCTTCTTCCTCTTCATCTGTTTCAATGGTGATTGCCTTTCCTTTTTCTTCCATTGTTAACTTACTGTGCAGTAGATTCCTCAAGTACATGCATACTGGTCCCATTGCCTGCTTATCTTTCTTTGGTCTCGGTGTCTGGGGTGATTTGGGGATTTCGGTTACAACCCCAGTGTCGTCGAGAAAATCCTGTACCATGGGGGTCTGTGTAGCCTCACCGGTGGTTCCTTCTTCAATGCCCAACCCATCCTTAGTGGCCGTCATCATTTCTGCACTATACGTGGTCCTTCACGAACTTAGGGACTTTATTATCGCTCAGCTCTCAACACTCTATGCGTTGTTCAACTACTCAAATCTCAAATGACCAAGTGTTGTCTGCTAGCTAGCCCTTGGGTTTTATAGTGCCTTTTGAGTTGAAATTCGACTATTCCCCCCAATTCTTGTCCATCAATGCTTGCTTGGTGATAGATTTTCCAAAATATTGCCCACAACTCTTGTCTTAAATGCCCACTTCCCACTCCATTTGGCCTCAAATCGGACATCCCATCATGAACAGTGACACCAATGGTCACTTCCCTGCCAACCTGAGCGGAAGCACAATCCTTCATGCAACGGCGCGAACCTTGTGACAGGTTGTTCCTGAATGCACCTATCATAGCGCGCAACTCGCAGGTAGAATAATTTATATTCTTGCACTCCCTTTTAGATGCCTGGAGTGCTAAGATTTTTCTTCCTATGGATAGTCAAGTGGTCGCACCAGTTGTGTGGGGCTCCATCCCACCCTCCAGCATAGTCCGCAGAAAATGCTCATCTATCATTGTAGGGATCAACGTTGCGCACTCTACTATTTTCAATGTACTTCCCTGGTTACTGCATTTGGCAATATGGGGTTCTAGCCACGACAGCAGACTAACCAATTTTCGATGATAATCCTCTAATTAATTAGTATGATTATCTGCACCTCGCTTTTCCATCCTTGGTTTATTGATAAGACATGCTCCCATTCTAGCCTCTCGACCTCTACGTCCATTAAAACGCCTTTCTTCCTTAGCCGTACTCTATCCTTTTCAAGTTCATGAAGTCTAAGATTCCCTTGCCGAATTGCTTCCTGAAGTATTTTGTGTTCTGCTTTGCGTAGGTATGCGATTTTTTCATCCTGGGCATTACGCACTATCGTGCCTATGGGTGCTATTATGCATGGATTCATCTTTGCATGCTCCTCAGAGATTATGGTCCCTACTTCATTTCACAGCCTTGGAATCATTTTCGTGGTTAGGGTTTTCCACATGGTCCTATAGGCCCATCGAATTGTTGGTACGCATAGGTCCCAGTCAATGCATCTCATTTGGTGAACCCTATACAACACTTCACACACCCTGTTGAATTCTTCTTCGTGGATAATCTTTGGTGTTCTTCGCCTTTCCTGTTACCGTTTTTTGTTCTGATTTTCTATTCTGGGAGTGGTGTGTGCTTGTGCGGGTTGCATGTCATATGTTTGTACCCATCGAGAAAGGTGGGCACACAAGTTGTTTTTCCCCTTGTAACCAGCTCTCATCTGTAGCTGGGGTTTTCCAAATCATAGGCACATCATCCTTCTGCATTCGTGCCAATCCTCGAAACTTTGCTGGTGCATATCCCACCATCTTGTGGGCGTAGCACGCAGTGCCCATTTTAGAGTGTCAAAACGCTGTTGTTTTGGTACTTCGCTCTCAAATTTGTTCAGAAATTCATCAACCACTGTCAACCTGTCATACCTAGGTAGATCCCTTATCTCCATTGTCACATTGCACAGTGATATTATCATCATGTTGCAATTGAGCATTATTACTTCGTGCAACTGATTCTACCATTGTTTTATTTCTTCGTCCGAATCCGAAGTGCATGAGCTTTCGTGCTCCCATGAAATCCCACCATTTGCTATTGGATTCATCCAATCCTGTTCTCGCGTGGTTATCTTGTATTTATAATCTAGATCATCATCAATATCATCATTGCGCATTGGTTCAGTGTATCGTGCTCCTTCAACTGGATCTAGTGGCACTACTACGTGTAGTGACCTCTTCTCAAAAATCATTTTGCGCTTCTTTAGATTTATGACTCCATTCATATCAATGGCCCAGTATATGCCTAGTAATGCAGGATAGGGATTGCTATCTTCGACAATCCCTATCACTTTGAAATCCACTAGTGTGTTCAAACCTTCGATATCCCTCGTTACCGCTTGCAATCTCCCCATGGGTAGGATCTTCTGCTGGTTCATCATTCGCAATTGAATAGGAGACCATTGTAGTGTGGGTTTGCCCATGCATTCCCAAGTTTATTTCGGCAATACATTTGTGTTTGTTCTAAGATTCAAGATTACTTGATCCATTTCATACTTTCCAATTTGTGCAGTCAATCTCATTTCCCTTCCTATGTGAAATGCATGCTTTCCAAGTTTCTGAACCATGCACAGTTCTCCTAACCCCGCACACCTAGTGATAAGTTCTTGTAGTACTTTTTTAGCCTTGCTATCATGCAGTAGTTTCATGCATGTCTCCAAAAAGGTAGTGAGTATTGAAGGATCCATCCCTGGTTCTAGTAGATCCTTACTACCTAAAGTGGAGGCCTTCGTGCAGCTCTTCTTAGCTTCCATGAATGTTTCCTTCATCTGCTCCAAATCAAATTCAGGTTCCTTTGTAGGAGCATTGCAAACCCACACACTTTCTTTTGACTTCTTACCTTTATCATCTCTGGTTGTGATACTGCTTCTGAGCACTATGTTTACATTCGGGTCTTCTTCGCGCATTTCAGACCTTATCATTTGCAAATTCTGAGTTGGGGGAGGCTAGAGTACCCTTTTTTCGCACAACTGAGCTATCAATGTAGGATAGTCTTCTACCTCAGGATCAAACAGAGTACAGTATAAACATGATGTTCTCATCGGATTCGTACAATCATGGGCATAGTGCCATGGCCCTCCACAATTGTAACAAATTAGTTTTCCGTGACCCCTTCTTGGTCCCTTTCCACCTCAACCTCATCTGCGCCCCTGAAATCCAGCGCACACCATCCCTGCATTTGGGACGAGAGCTCGCATTTCGGTCTGTACTCTATGGGTAGGAGTCCAATCCATCATTAGTTCGTAGCTGCTATAGGTGCGCTCATCATGGCCTACTGACCTGTAGAAATTACAAAACAATTGCTGGGACGTCTATGTATACTTCTGCAATAGATGACAATTATCTGTAGTGTGTTTCCCTCCTATTTGATAGATCTTGCACCATAATGCAGGTGTCGTGCTTGGTCGTGCTTGTGCATCAGGTCTTAACGTCATCGGCCCTACCCCCACCAAGTAATTTGGGAAAACTAGATAATGATCCTTATCATTCCCATGGCCTTTGCATTTTATGCACCATACCTCCTTGTGTGCCTCTGGCTGAGGTATCCTATCTTGTTTGAAACTCTGCATTTCTAGAAACAAATTTTGCAGTTGCATGTGGATTTGTTGGACTCCTAGACTAGGATCTTGTATAGGGTTCTCATGCAATCTCATTGCCATCTCCAAAGCTTTGGCTTGGGTCGAGATATTTTTTTGTGAAAATGCCATCCTTAAATGTGGTGTTAGTGACACTACAAACCATGTGCGGTATTGTCCATCTGCCAAGGTCATGTTGGCTTCATGAATCATACTCTTCAGTCCTTGGTCCAGATCCTAGTGGGTCTCGCCCAGAAGCACCGCAATTTTCTTAAACCTGATAATTGATTGTGTCTTTGATTTTGGCCTACTAAATTCCCTATTTAGCGTAGCCTATATTTCTGATGCAGGAGAATCTAACCCCCCGCCCCTAATTAAAGGAGGAAGCCAAAGCGGAGAAGGAGGACAACATGGACCATCGAGAAAGTGAGGGACAATTTATATTTTAATAGAGCTAATTTAATGGACTTAATTAAATGTAATTTCCCATGTATGCATATAGTTGAGAGATTTAGGTGTTGTTGAGGAAATCATGGAGTGATCTAATCAGATCCTTTCAGTAATCTGATCCAATAATCCAATGTTCCTTATATATATGTGTTGAACCTATGTGTTCAAAGTGGCATAGAGAGTATTAGACTTGATTTGTAAACCTGAGTGTTAAAATGTAGTCGAGGGAGAACTTGTTCTAAAGCTCAAATGCCTTAGACCTGTAACCATATCATGTATAATATAAAAGTTTGTTTAAGTGTTGAAATCGTGTGCCCATGTGTCCATAGATAATCTGGATGTGTTAGTGTTGTGGTTTTTATTGACCATCGATCACTGAATGGATCGATGGAGATCCAAAGATATCGAGTGATTGTTATATATATAGAGTTATCATATTTTTAACATAGAGTTCATCAATATCCAGGATCAATGCACAGGATCTGGTAGATCTGTTAGATCAACGACCTAGATCAACTTGCAGAGGAGCGGAGAGCTCATATCGCATTGACGGAATCATTGAATGATATTAGAACAGAGTGAAATAATAATGCGATAGCGAATAGTGACTGAACGACAACCATCAGATTAGAACAAGAACCAATGGTTGTGATCAACTCGCTAATCGCAAATCAGAAGGTCAAGAAACAGTGGTATGTGGAAAGACGATACACCGATGGCCAATAGTGCAATATCGTCGATAAGCCGATTGGTGATCAGAAGGATCAGGCAGTCGGAGATCAAAGGTTGAAGTAGTGTTGCGGAATGGCGTGAAGGAGTGGACCTGCCGATATTTATAGTCATGGGCTTATAGTGTTTGAGATCTGAACAAGGGTTTCGGAGCGGGTTCTTTTTTATCCCGTGTAACCCAATATATGTGTGGCTAAGGAGTTTAAGGGCTAAAGCATTATTTAAAGCTCCTGATAGTTGAATGTAATTCCATGGTTAAAGGCTTTAGACCTATGAAGTGCTTCTGATAAGGCTTAGTGGGCCATAATCCACAAGCCTCAAGATTGAATATTGTAAGGAAAAGGGAAATTGGTCATGCCCCTATTTCTCTTTTCATCAATTTCTACGATTCTTGTGTTTGGATGGTCACTAGAATGATTAATGTACCATGTTATTGCATGATCCTGTAATGCGCTTACCAACGTAGCCTTCTTTATATTGTCATCCACGACTCCTTGTGCTTCCCATACCGCCCTTACTATGAACCAAAATTGGTCCAGATCTTCATTCCCTACTCCTCTAAATACTAGCAGTTTGATCACACTCGCCATATTGAACTGTGGTGGTGGTAGAGGTTGGGTGGGTGGGGATGGAGGTGAATATGGTGAGAGTGTTGGCGATGTAGGTGGAGGTGGTAAGTGCAGAATTCACTACCTTATCAGAATGACCGCGGTTCTTGGAGAAACTCTGGCGAGTTCTTCCTTGCTTTCCCGCAAGGGTGAAATTAAGGGACTAGTTTCTAATTCTTCACTACTTTTGTTTCTATAGATCTTCCCACTTCGCATAGCCCCAAACATTAATTTGTTCGCATAACCCGCTTTTCACACAAGAGCATCTTAATCCAAGTGTTCAAAGATTTAATATACTTGCCTCGTGGTCCTTTGAGGAAGTGTCGTTCTACCTTTTTGTAACTAACGGTCATATCTACCATGAACTCAATGATAAATCCTCCTATAATTCGATCAAACCAATGGTCCACAGCTTGCGTGATCTTATCTTTTGACACTTCTAGTCTGTGCACTAATTCTAGAGTCCACATGATTGGTTTGTCGAGCCTACACCTTCCCTAATTGTTTGCTATCTTCATGATCCACTCATACAACTCAAAAGGAAAGGATGCAAAGAAATTTTCATAGATTTCCATATACAAGTAGCACTCCAACCACTATTCCTTGGATACTCACGGATTCCTATTTTTCTGCGTCGTCAACTTGTGAATCTTCTTGTCCAACCACCCTTCAATTTCTTTCTTTGTTCAATTCCAATGACAAGACATCAGACATCCCTTATGCAAATCCCGGTCCCAACAATGAAACTGTTTGTTGGCTTGTAGGGGCCTGACCCAGGTTTAGAGGTGATTTAGCCAAACAAATTCTAGTATTACTAGCCCTTTCGGCAATAGTCCGCGGAGCGCGGACCGAGGTCTCACCTGAACTAGTATGGGAGGGTGCTAGAACCAGGTTTCCATACCCTAGAGATGTCTAATGATTTCAAGTGGTCTGCGGTTTGGCCCTACCTGCACGTCATCATGCACACCTATCTATACCTCGTAGCTTGTGAGGCTGCCTTCGCGTAACTCTACTCGGGGCCTGAACAGTGTTATTACCCAAATTCTTACTATTAAACTGATATTACTTGATCACTTAGCTTATCTATATGTGTTTAGTTATACTTAACAGTGTTCAACATTCATACAAGTTCGCATGATAAATAAAACAGTATAACTACAGATGATATCAATCATATAATAATTCAAAACCAAAACACAATATTTGGAATCAAACTTCTCTTTATTATCTCTTTCTCTAGTTACAAACTCAACTCTACCCTGCGCACTCAGCTGCAGGGGTCTGCGCACACAACTGCGGACTCTACTAGGTCTCTACGTACTCAGCTGCTGGGGTCCATGCACTTAACTGCAAACTCTACTAGGCCTCTATGCACTCAGCTGTAGAGCCTCTTCCTACTACTACGACCCAATGTACTTAGGTTCTTAGTCAATGCTCGCTATCCTTTAGATTCCATCCATTGGCTACTTAATACTTTAGAACTTAGAGCCTCGCTCTATTTATACAATCCCATGTTCTGTGGACCATGGGTAGGCTGACACTACATTCAAAACTTAGGGAAGACAACCCTATGACTCTAACATACAATTTGTGCTCCGCACCGTAATTCATGGAATCTTTACAACAATAGTACTCAAAACTTGGGCTTTGAGCCCCAAAACATGTTGTGGGGGGATTCCATGCCCAACAGTTCAAGTTTGGAGCTCTCTCATTATTCTCTCTCTCTCTCTCACTTTTAGTCATTTAGATTTTTCTTGGAGAACACTAGCTTAAATTGGCTAAAGGAAGGAAAATCAAGAAAAGGGAAAGGAAGCAAAGCAAGAATCAAGGAAAGCAAAATCAGGATCAAGCAACTTTAGCAGGAACACTTGCAGGTAACATATTGCATGTGTGATTTCGTAGCTGGTTTTGACATGCATGGATTTGCATGTTGGTGTATGGTTCTCTTGTTGTCGGTCACATGGTTTTTCCAGGTTATGACAATGGTTTTCAACCTAGCCTTGTCTTTTTCTGGATGCCATGGTATGTTGGGATGTTTATTTTAGTTTTTGAGCTTTAGTTTACCTAGTGGATTTTGGAATCTAAGGTAGAGGTGGTCTCAAGGTTCATTCCCAAAGGCTTATGAATCCCTTGATCGGTTTTAGTAGGATACACAGTAAATGTTGAGTGGGAAGTCTTAGTTTAGGGCCTAGTGATTCGGGATTGGATTGTGGTAAATCCTGAGAGACAAGTAGATGGAAAGTTCCTCAAGGATAGTGATGGACTTTGATGGAATTCCAAGTTCGGTTCGGTTGTGATCAGAGCATCGATTTTGGTGTGATCACGGTTTGGTGAGGGTGAAGGTGGTTTAACCTCTGGATTACCTTAGTTGTTTGTTGATTAGTTGTTCTATGAGATCCCACTTTCATGCTTCGAATAAGACATGGGGGTGACTGGCTGAAAGAGAGATTTGGTTCAGCCATGTCTATGGTCAGGTGATACATGGAAGTCCCGAAACTAGTCTCTCTTTACGATCTTTTCAGACTCTCTAAAGATGAAAAGATCACCGAGTTGTCTAGTCTGGACTCTTTTAATACACAGAGAAGATATAGAGTCGTTCATTTTACGATACTTTTTAGACTCTTAAAAGATGAAAAAAATCAATGAGTTTGCCTATCTGGACTCATTAAACTAATCAGATAGGGAAAAGAGTCATTCTTTTTGTGATCCTTTTTAGACTCTCTAAACATTAAAAGATCGATGGGCTTACCCATATGGACTCATTAAAAATTAGACGGGGAAAGTGGAAATACAATCGTATCCTGAAGCGTGGTTTGGCAGCAAAAGTTCCCTTGAACATGGCACTCCCTCAGATAAACCGTCATTTTGATAGCCTCTCAATATGAACCCTACCAACCTATGAGTTTTTATCCTATATACCCTTATGCCATTGCATCTCCGTATCTTAAACACTCTGTAGTGTTCATGAGTCTAGTGTTGTCTGCTTAAAACCATTGTCATGTTGTCTATTGTTCAAGGGTCCCTACTTGTTTCTTTGATCAACTGACCCTACATAGCCTTTCATCATGCCCTCCGTTGTTTAGACCCAAAATCTCAAAAGATTCTTCAAAAAACAAAATCATCCTTGTCTCGTTTCATGTCGTCTGATGTAGGACACGTCATTAACTACCTTTCAACAGGTTCCTTCCTATCGACTTCAACACTCTATCTAGGAAGATAACCCAAAAACACATTCATTGCCTTGGTGGTTGCAAACATTAGTGGCAAGTTACCTTGTGCTTGATCACGGGTTTTCATCATTGGCTCCTGGTTAAGAGATTCTACGAGTGTCTAATGACAAAAAATCTTTCACACTCGCTAGTTTGCACTGTGCACTTTGGAGACCATCACCATTATCGGTGGCCTTCCTCGCATCTATTAATAGTCTCCATTATTGGTTGGTAATCAAATGATTTTGTGCATGTTCGACGTTAACTCATTTTATCTATGTTGTTCGATGAAGCAGGAAACAAGACATTGGGTAGAGGCTTGCATCATTCAGCCTTGTTTCCTCTCCCAACCTACGATATTGTTCTTTGAAGACACCCATTTCAAGATAATCTATTATGACACTTCATCCACCCTGTGCCATATTGGCAGCTAGCATTGTTATATCTCTGAGGAGAAAGTTACTCTGACATAGCTACTATGCATAGGAATGCCCAACTTAGGACATGATTTTAGCAGTTCATATATATGTACTTTTGTTGTATTAGGCTTTCCTTATCACCCAAAACTTCTCTCTCTCTGCAAAGATTTTGACGGGAAACTACAGTATTTTCATAAAGTATTTCGGCCATCGCCTCTGCCTTTGATCTCATACTTTAGGGGGCATCTGTTATAGGACAAATTGACTTCCTAATCAACTCAGAGGAGAAAGACAAGATGATTGAAAGAATGACCACAGTTGTAGGCCCAGAATCCACACTAACAGTCTCTGTACGTAGACAACCTACTTTATAAAGCTTGTTTACAAGCATGAAGGAGCGTTAGTCAACCTGCTAACTCTTGTTGTTAGACTAGGGGGAGAATTAGTGAACTTTAGTGATGCTAAAGTGGTTATGCCAACGAATCTACCATTAAATATCTAGATATTATTTCCCTAAATTTGCGCAAGAAAAGCAGGGAAACTCCAAAAATCAAGATATTTGGAGAAATTCTATTCCGGAAACAAAGGCAAATGGGAAAAAGCTGGTAAACGAGGCATGTTCATGGTTTTTACCCAAATGAACTACAGGTGGAGTTGGGCAGCCCTAAATCGATTACTATATAAGCAACGAGACAACCATTGGAAAGAGGTCAAAGCATTTAGAAGGATAGTACATGGTGCTGTTGTGATATTGTCATATTCCTAAAGGAGCTAGCTGGAAGGAGAGAGAGAGAGAGAGAGAGAGGAAGAAAGCATAAGGAAGGTTGATACAACAAGGTTATTGTAATCACTCTTCTATGTTGAATATAGGACTGCGGTTGTGTTCCCTGCTCAAAGTGCCAGTGATATTATGCATTTATTTGTTCATTCTGATGCTTGTTGTGTTGAGTAGATAAGTTACACATTTATACATGTTTGTTACGTATTCTTACATTAATTGTCAGAATTTTATGATTTGATTGGTTTGCTTTGTTCTTTTGTGTAGGAATCATCTTGGATCCAGTTAGGAGGAGTTCTTCTTACCGCACGGAGATCCCCAAGCGAATCTAGAAAGAACCAAAGGTGATCCTTTCTCCATATCTTGACAATATACGTTAGATATATGAACATGTGTGTAACAGGTATCTTTTGCAGATACCCTTACGGTCTGTCAAAAGTCCCGTGAAGTCTTTCGAGGGTGGCTTTTATCTCGTGCATTTTACCCCATAGCAGAACTAGTGACTCCGCTGGGGACTATACATGTAGTTCCCGATTATCCAGACTCCTCTCAAATCTCTTCTATCTTCTATGAGCTTCCTGCTTCTTCATATCCTTCTCTGATCCACCATGTAACTTGTTGCATCCTGCAAAGTTGCTTTCTCTTCAGAAACTAATCATAAAAGCCCACTTTTTGAGCTCTTTCCCTCACTAACATAGGTTGTTGGTCTACACAGAGCTTTATAAAGCTCTTTGACTGTGCACAAGATGTGTTAGTGGCCAAACTAAAGCTCTGTTTACACAAAAACAAAGCGTTGGTCTCCCATTTATAGGTTTTTCAAGAGATTTTGTGGACCAAAAGGGGGGGAAACTTGTCCCAAGGGCTGAATTAAGATTTGCAACAATGTCATGCTAACAAATTTGGTGTCTTAAAATTTATTTTTTAAGAAAATTCTTTAGTTTTTCTCTCATAGAAGAAATTTTGTTGAAAGAAAAGTTGATAAACTGTATATCTCCTTTTGTCGAAATAGTTGTAGGTTGCTTTGTTTTGGTTCAATAGTTGTTAGGGAATATTGAGAAAAGGAACTTTTGGTTATGCAAAGTGTTGAATAACTTTAGACGCACTGACGAATACATGAATATGTGAAATAATACATATGTAGAATAAGACTTGTTTACATAAGAAATTGATTTTTTTTTCAAAGCATTGTTCTGCATGGTTTATTGAGTCAAGAGTCTCATCATATTCATATGTCAACACGCCCTCCGAAGAGAAATAAGAAAGTACACTAAAATTTACACTAAAATCAATCAGATACTCTTTTTTAGAGAAAACCAACATTAGATAGATTAGGACATTGGGATAAGAAAGTGAGTCAACTACCCAAGGTTGAAAATCAAACTAGTGTCATTAAAGAGTGAAAATCCCTTCTGCACTCATATTACCAGGACCACTCCACTCACAACAGAGCAAAATACGAGACAACATCAGATTGTAATTGAAGGTAGCCCACCTTCTTTTACAACTCCTTTGGGTATTCTGTGTAACAGGGGTCCCTTCGGGGATTTCAGAACTGAGTTGAGGACTCAGGTATCCTACCCACACAATGTGTTGTCTACGACTATGTCCCCCTGGTAATGTCTATGATTTGAGGTATCTCTAGTGGCCAATACCTCTAGGTACTTACGTAAGGTGACTGCGACGGGCTATCCTGGTACCTCAAATAGGCGGACCTACTTTGTCTTCATTTTTTGGGAGGGTGCTCGTCTTCACGAGAGTACTTGGCCCCTCAATTTAGGGTTCGGGTGAAGCTCAAAAGTAACCATAACCGTACATTTGGCCATCCTTCTCTGTTACTCATTAAGAGACTGGATTTCATCTCTAGTAATCGGTGTTTATCAGACAAGGTAATCTCACTTTGTTTGTTGATTTTCATTTTTAGTGTATTTTTTCTTTTTAGGTACCTGCGTGCTATTGTTTTAGAGACTTAAAGAATATCACCTTAAAATTTATCTGATAAAATTTACCAATCATTGTGGCTACATTTGGCCCTCACCGTCAATCCAAATGGTTGTTAGGATTTCCTCCACTCACTGTGGAGGATCTGCAAAGATCCACTGACTCGGATTCCTCATCTTCAATGAATCAGTCTCCTAAATCGCACATGAGATCGTTCTGGACGACCAAATATTCTAGTTTGTCAGAGGATTTCTTCACAGAAGGATTTCTTCCTCATTTTAACACTCTGCTTACAAATCTGTCGGATCCTATTATTGCTACCATCATACAAGTACTTCACTCTTCACTGGGAGGAACTCTCCCATCTATGTAGTCGACACCTCAAGGGTTGTGGAATTATAGAGACATTGTGAGTCCTCTACCACTTTCCTAGTTGAAGGTCATCACAACACCGACAATGTGGAACCCCACAATCTCATTTTTCCTAGGTACTGCAACTCACATAACACCCTCTATCAGTGGAACCCAGCAGATGCCAGGTTCCACTCCTATGGTGCACCAAAGCATACCTTCGACTAGTGCCACATATAGTGCTCCATATAACACTCAATGTGGCACTATGGGCGTGGTTCCAGTTTACCAACACCAAGGTTGGCTGCCAATGTATGGTTATAACCCCCAGATTCAAATATCCGGGGTGGTTCCCAATATGCACATGCCAGTGGGAAATCTCACAGTCCCCTCGTCGTTCTCAAGCATGCATGGACAATCGCTTATTGACATGGGTTTTCCCTTCGTTAATCAAAGCCATATGGTTAGTTTAGTGTCAGTTGGGAATCCACAAGGGATCCCCACCCAATCCATGGGGGCACCCCACTCACAAATTCAGATGAGTCAAGGGGGCACTGCTTATACCGAGGGTAACTTCATACCCTAGTATCAAAATCCTCATGGTAATCCACTTTAAAACACCATACCACAAAGAAACTACTACAACACACAACCCATGTACACCATGGGGAACCAAATGATGGGAGGAGCGCAGAGCTCCTCAGGTCATCCGTCATCACAATGGTCCAAGTCTAGGGCACCCAACAATTTTCCTTTTTTGGAAACATTGGATATCCCCAACTTATACAAGTTGACTAAAAACCCCATCTACCATAACCTACAATGGCTGCTGATCCCACATAAAATACTAGTGGATATTCCTATGTTCGACGGAAAACAAGGGGAGGATCCAGGCATAGACATCACCACCTACCATCTATGGTGTGTTTCCAACTCCATGGTGGATGATAGTGTCCGGTTGCGTCTTTTTCCTTGCACCTTCGCTGGAAATGCTACAAAGTGGTATATTGAGTTACCACATGCGTTAATGAATACCTTTGACGCTTTAGCGATGGAGTTCCTAAAGCACTTTCAATTACCTATCTGTTATGAGACAGGGACGGAGCTCCTTACTTCATTTCGTCGAGATACTGCCACCCACATCTCTGATCATATATGTAGGCAAAGGTTAGTCAAAGCTCCCATTTCTCTTAACAGATTGGTTATGTAAGTCGCTACTCCCTCAAATCACTAGAGATGTCACGCTAGCTGGTGCGGTCACAGAGGACCAATCCATACATCATTCCTAGCATTTATATTTGATCTATTCACTGTCTCGTATTCTCTACAACATTATCCTCTATGCTCCCGGTAACCCCAATCCTCCCACCACTCATCACCTTGGAGCGCATGCTGACGGGATCGTCGGTGCAACCTCCATGGGCACTGTAAAACAACTCAGAGGATCTGTTGCCAAGTTGGCAATGGAACCCTTTACCAAAACAACTGCTCTTCCTGCCACTACGATTAACTCTGTGTAGTCTACACAGAAATCCAGTAGCAAGAATAGGAAGAAACAAAACAAGACCGCTCCTTCTGAGAAGTAGTCATCTAAGTAGCCCAACCCAAAACAGAAGGCTGTTGCACCTACTGATGTGGAAAAGGATAAAGGAACCAACTATTTGTGCAAACTTTATCTTGAAGATCACGTAACCTGGCATCGTCCGTGTCTTCAAGAATGCATGGATTACCTTACCAAGAAATATTTTGGTAAGACAACTGCGGTCCTTAGAAATCCTTTTCCTAATCAACAACAACAACATCTCATTGCTAACCAACTGCCACCCACGTCAGGGGGCAACAATGGTTTGCAACAACCTTCAGTTGGTGAAGGAAGCTCTACCATTTACACATATGAAACAGTAGAACTAACAACCAGAGCCAAACCTTATGAAGCTCCTATCGCTCCGATAACAGAATCATCCGCAAGTCAAAACCCATCGCCACCCAATGATTTGCGAATCAAAAGGCCAGTTGAGGACTTTGTAATTCGACCCCCCAAAGGGGCACTTCGACACACAACACACAACTCATCTGCACATGCTGCCCAACACTACAACATTGTAGAGGATTTGGCACAAGAGCCATCAGCTATGTTGGCACTCGAAGTACTAAAAACATGCCCTAGCCAAAGGAAATATTTGCTTTTGGCTATCGGGGTATTGACCCTGTGGATTCCATGCTTGCTATTTTCAACATGGACAAGTGTAAACCTTCCCCTTCTCACTAGCTTGCATATCAGGTGCATATCACCACAAAAGGTAAAGGTATACACAAAACTTTCATCAACGCAGGTGCTTCCTGTTGGCTCGCCTTCGGTTCTCCAACTCTCTCCCCACCGTTGAACTCCCTGGAAGCTTTCAACGGCCACACCTCAATACCAAAAGGATACCTAGCTGGTTTTCCCATTACTTTCACTGGGAAAATAGTAACGGTGGATGCAGAAGTCGTCGACAAGAAACTCGACTATAATCTGTTGCTGGGTCGCAGTTGGACATATGCCATGATGGCCGTTGTCTCTACTATCTTTCGCATCATCCAATATCCATTGGATGTAAAGGTTATTACAGTAGATCAGCTGTCTTTCTACACCCCTAATTATTCACCATTACCAAGTGGCTCTATACCCCTAGTAGGAGGTGGAACTAACTCTTATGTCAGTATTGGTACTGGTCTATTGAAGGCACCTTCCCTCATGGGTTGTTTCCCTCTTCAGTTGCCCAAGGTTCCATAGATGGTCAACATGCTTTCATCTATTCCTCATGAACAGACTGATCCATGGATCCCTCTGGCTCCTTCAGACATTGACACATACGGAGAACAAATGCCATTGTCACCAGCTAAATTGGCCTGTGAAGCCATTCAAATTGCATCCAAATCTCCGGTCACTTTGGTTTCGGCCAACGGTACCACTGCCCCTCCCATAACCCCTCCTTTCGATCCACTTAATCAAGTCCTACATATGGATGAAGCTATTAGAGAGATCAAGAGGTTAGAAGAGTGACCTTAGGAGGATTCACACCATCATGTTTTGATATATGATTTAGACATGATGCCTCTTAAAATCCTATCACCTAATGCACATGAAATCGTTTCCTCACCGTATATCACTATCCAACTTTTGGACTCGGAAGGATACAGGGGCAATATTTTACAAACATTTCTCCCCAATATTTCTGTCATGACAGGCATCATGGAAAACATATAGAGTGGAGTCAGTCCCAATCCTGAGGAAATTGTGAGCTTCATCTACCCGTTTAGGGACTTCCGCGATGCTTTTCCTTGGTCTTATGAGGAAATGCATGGCATAGACCCTTCTAATGTGAAGCATGAGATTGAGAAAGCTCGAGCGTTATTTTTATGGTATTTTTATTGCTTGTTAATCCGGAAAACCTCAAGTATTCTTCTTTGGGCTCATTAAACTACTACAAAGACAGATAGAGAATTGTTAGGGATATTTTATTGCTCTTTAAAAAATATAAACATTCTTGAGCTTTTGTCCTTGCACCCGTTAAATCTATGCAACGATAAATAGAGCACTTTTGGAGACATTTTATCGCTCTTTAAAAAATATAAACACCTCTGAGTTTTTGTAGTAGAGTTCATTAAACATATATACCAGAACTCATAAAGCACTTTTAGGGATATTGTATCGCTCTTTAAAAAATATAAAATTCCTCAAGTTTTCCATCATTTGCACTCGTTAAATATATGCAAATAATGCTTTGAGCATCTCTTTTTTGATCTTGTTCCGGCTCATAAACTGAAAAAAACCAACACAACATCCTTTTTAGGCACTTTTTTCTCGCTCTTTAAATTGAAAAAATCCCAAGTTGTGTCTTGTTGCTCGTTAAACATGCTAAATATGACCCGAGCATTCTTTGAGGTACTTTTTCAAGCTCATTAAAAAATGAAAAATCCCGAGTTTTTGTTACTGAGCTCATTAAAGTGCCACGAAAAAACACGAGTTTAGTCCACCGCCTCGTACTCGTAACAAATGAGGTCGACATCTATTGGAAAAAGGTTTCTCTTTATCTGGATCCAGAGATTAAATAAGGAAAAGTAACCGATATGGGTATACTATTAACCTTTTGTCGCATCCATTTCACAACTAGGACAAAGGGGCCACCATGGAGTCTCTCTTTACAATCTTTTTAGACTCTCTAAAGATGAAAAGATCACCAAGTTGTCTAGTCTGGACTCTTTAAATATATAGACAAGAGAAATAAGTGTTCTTTTTACGATACTTTTCATACTCTTAAAATATGAAAAAAATCGACAAGTTTGCCTATCTGGACTCATTAAACTAATCAGATAGGGAAAAGAGACGTTCTTTTTGCGATCCTTTTCAGACTCTCTAAACATGAAAAGACCGATGAGTTTACCTATCTAGACTCATTAAAAATCACACGGGGAAAGTGGAAATACAACTGTACCCTAAAGCGTGGTTTGGCAGCAAAAGTTCCCTTGAACATGGAACTCCCTCAGATAAACCATCATTTTGATAGCCTCTCAATATGAACCCTACCAACCTATGAGTTTTTAGCCTATATACCCTGATGCCATTGCATCTCCGTATCTTAAACAGTCTATAGTGTTCATGATTCTAGTGTTGTCTGGTTAAAACCATTGTTATGCCTTCTATTGTTCAAGGGTCCCTACTTGTTTCTTCGATCAACTGACCCTACATATCCTTTCATCATGCCCTTCGTTGTTTAGACCCAAAAGCTCAAAAGATTCTTCAAAAAAAAATCATCCTTGTCCCGTCTCGTGTCGATTTATGTAGGACACATCATTGCCTACCTTTCGACAGGCTCCTTCCTATCAACTTCAACACACTATCTAGGAAGATAACCCAGAAACACATTCAGTGCCTTGGTGCTTGAGGAAATTAGTGGCAATTTACCTTATGCTGGATCACAGGTTTTCATCATTGGCCCCTGGTTAAGCGATTCTATGATTGTTCGACGACAAAATAATCTTTCACACTCACTAGTTTGAACTATGCATCTTGGAGACCATCACCATTATCGGTGGCCTTCCTCGCATCTATTAACAGTCTCCATTATTGGTTGGTAATCAAATGATTTCATGCATGCTCGATGTCAACTCATTTTATCACATGTACCAATATATGTTGTCTGGTGAAGCAGGGATCAAGACCTTGGGTAGAGGCTTGCATCATTCAACCTTGTTTCCTCTCCCAAGCTACGATATTGTTCTTTGAAGACATACATTTCAAGATAATCTATTATGACACTGGCTTCGCCCTGTGCCATATTGGCGGCCAGCATTGTTATATCTCTAAGTAGAAAGTTACTCTGACATAGCTATTGAGCATGGTAATGCCCAACTCAGGACATGATTTTAGCAGTTCAAATATATGTACTTTTGTTGTATCAGGTTTCCCTTATCACTCGAAACTTCTCTCTCTCTCTCTCTATACATAGATTTTGACAAGAAACTACAATATTTTCATAAAGTATTTTAGCCATCATCTCTACCTCTGATCTCATACTTTAAGGGGCATTTGTTATAGGACAAATTGACCTCCTAATCAACTCAAAGGAGAAAGACAAGATGACTGAAAGAATGACCACAGTTTCAGGCCCAGAATCCACACTAACGCTCTCTGTACACTGACAACCTGCTTTATAAAGCTTGTTTACAAGCATAAGGGAGCATTAGTCAACCTGCTAACTCTTTTTGTTAGACCATGGGGAGCGTTAGTGAAATTTAGTGATGCTCAAGTGGTTATGCCAACGAATCTGCCATTAAATATCTAGATATTATTTCCCTAAATTTGTGAAAGAAAGTAGGGAAACTCCAACAATCAAGATATTTGGAGAAATTCTATTCCGGAAACAGAGGAAAATGGGAAAAAGCTGGTAAATGAGGCAGGTTCATGGTTTTTACCCAAATGAACTATAGGCGCACTTGGGTAGCCCTAAATCAATTGCTATATAAGTAACGAGAGGGCCATTGTGAAGGGGTCAGAACGTTTAGAAGGATAGTACATGGTTCTGTTGTGATATTGTCATATTCTTGAAGGAGCTAGCTGAAAGAAGGAGAGAGAGAGAGGAATAAGGGATAAGGAAGGCTGATACAACAGGGTTGTTGTAATCACTCTTTTGTTCTGAATATAGGACTGCGGTTGTGTTCCCTACTCGAAGTGTCGGTGATATTGTTAATTTATTTGTTCATTCTGATGCTTGTTGTGTTGAGTACATAAGTTACACATTTATACATGTTTGTTATGGATTATTACATTAATTGTCAGAAGTATATGCCGTGATTGGTTTGCGTCGTTCTTTTCTGCAGGAATCATCTTGGAGCCAGTCAGGAGGAGTTCTTCTTATGGCACGGAGATCCCCAAGCGAATCTAGAAAGAACCAAAGGTGATCCTTTCTCCATGTCTTGTCAATATATGTTAGATAGATGAACATGTGTGTAACAGGTACCTTTTGCAGTTAAACTTACTGTCTGTCGGAAGTCCCAGGAATACTTTCGAGGGTAGTTTTCATCCCGTACATTTTACCCCATAGCACTTGGTCCCTTACCTACCATAGTGTGGTACACTTTATGTAATTATCTTCATAGCTCCCAATATGGTATTGCTACTCCTTGATGGCATCTCAGAAAGATTTCCAAGTGGGTGCAACTGAAAATAGTGAGGGGTCCCTCTATTCCTTCTGCTTATAGTAGGTTTCCCACTAGTCCTTGACATCGGGGTGGCTTTGAGGAGTGAAAAAGTAATATTTTCCCTACTGTAAAATTCATGAACTAAAAAATACCCTTCCAACATATTTAACCATCTATCTACGATGTTTGCATCTATTTTTCCTTCAGATATGAGAATGTCAAAGCTAACATGTACCTTGAAGGGAGTGGTTACTCCAGAGTGGCTGTCGGATGAAGATGCATCGCCTGTGGGCATACACCGTAGGATCTGGGCAAAGTTGTCCATCATCACATTCCTTCGTCACTTGAGGGCTTCTTCAAGCAATATTTTGAAAGGATTTCATGCTCGCTCATATTTATTTTCTTTGTCCATGGGAGGCTATCAGGGTTTGAAAGGTTGGTCCTACAAAGGTTCTACCAGTTCTAGCCCTAACTCCTTATACGCTAACCTTGTTGGGGACATGCAAAGAAAAATAGAGAGAGAAGACCGATCTGATACCACTGATCCAGATTTATGTAGGGATGAAATAGAATACAGATATAAAACTCATCATAGAGATGCAATAGAAATAAATCTTCATTTCATTAGTATCAAAGAACTGAAATATGCTTAAATATAGAATGGAAATAGACTAGCTCGGGTGATGGTAGCGTATATTTGAGCAGGGATGTGGTGGCTACATGCCTTTGAACTATGTTACAATGAGGCTCGAAGGCCTACTTATTATTGAGAAACAATGGAAAACCCTAAACATACAAACACCTAACCCTAGGAGATGAAGCACCAAAACTATGGGCCTCGTTGGGGTAAATTGGTACATCAACTTCTCGAGGTTGTAACTTTGGTATATGATCTTCGTTTGACGTGCACGATACCTCGAATGAAATATCTATCCAAGGACTAAAAAATTTGACTACAAAAATGAGTTAATGATTCATGTTTCCCCATTTTCCAAAGAAAAATCGTTTAGGGCCTCAAAATGGCTCCGAAGTTTAGGACCTAAAAACTACCAAAATAGCAAATTGTGCTACAATTATGGAAAATGAAAGAAATAATGGTAAAATGGTGAGGTTCCAAGTGGAATAGGTGGGTGGCCACCAATATCCACTAAGATCACTTTCGATAATTAGGAGGCTCATACAATCTCAAGTTTTCCACATTCACAATAGAATAAATCTGCATGTAAGGTGGAAAATCTAATTAGAAAGCATTGTTGCCAATCTTTTCCAAAATATTTTAAGGACCATATCTGATTGGTTCGAGATTTTTACCTTCATTTTACAATCTTTCCTTGTTGATGTATGACCAAACTTGATCTCCCACTTAGAAATCATGATCAACTCGATGATTAGCATGCCTTGCTTTGCACTTGTGTTATGAAACTAGCTCACAAAAAGATAGAAAAGATAGATGAATGCCTTAGAAATAAGCCTCTTCGAGGGGGCAACCTCCTTTACATTAAAAAAATGAATAATTCTTGGATGATACAAATGACAAGACCTCCTTTCTATATATAAGAGTCTAAGGGGTCATAATATAATCAAATCCAACATAACAATAATAATGTAAGGGAACAATAATAACAATATGGGGCACAATAATAAAAATATGGGGACTACATGGGTACAACAATATAATAATGGGGTTGTACTAATAACAATAAGGGGTTACACTGGTAGTATAGGGGCCTAACATGCCCCTCTCCTTCAAAAAGTGTTGTCCTCAATGCTTGAGTGGTTCTTGAAGCTTCTGTGTAAAATTCTTGTCCTCCCATGTGGAATCTTCAGCAAGTAAGTTCTCTGCTTGATGAGATACTCTAAAATTGATCGATTTCAGAGCTGTTAGGGTCTTATTTTTGTAACTGCTCTAGGTTCCAATATGATTTTTCTTTCCTCTTCAAGTTCTGGCAATATTGTTTGAATTGGGATATTCTGCAACTTTTGAATGAGTGGCCACACTTCTTTGTCCTTCTTCCATTCATCCCTTGCTTCGTTTATCCAATCTAGTTGGATAATAGAAATAACACAAAACAATGCTACCACATCTTTCTTGAGAGTGCATCTGCAACAAAAATTTTCTTCCCTTTTCTGTAGATGATGTCAAAGTCATAACCCAACATATTTGTGACCCATTTTTTCTATTCTTCTAAAGATAATATTTGTTCTAAAAAGTATTTAAGAGTATCATGATCCATTTTTACCTTGAAGTGTCTTCTCATTAGGTAACGTCGGCATTTATTAAGTGCATGTAGTATTGCCAACATTTCCTTCTCATAAATAGCTTGCTTAAGATATAGCTGTAAAAATACCCAATCACCTACATCAAAAAAAATTTCACTGCGATGTTGATCTACCTATTGTTTCATTTGATTATGCACAAAAGTGGCATTATCCTTTAAAAGTTGGAGAATTTGTTGCTGATGCTCAATGTGATAATTCACTGCTTGAACCTTTTTCTTCTTGATATGTCCTTCTATCTTGAGAGTTTGAGGAGTGGTAATTTCTTCCAAAGCTTTACAAGATATGATCGGATTCATTTCTTGATGCTCGATGTGATCATTCACTTCTTAAACACTTGTCTTCTTGATATGTCCTTCTATCTTGATAGTTTGAGGAGTGGTAATTCCTGCCAATGCATTACAAGATATGGTTGGATTCATTTATTCTTTCTCGATGTGATCTTTCACTTCTTGAACCTTTTTCTTCTTGATATGTTCGTCTATCTCGAGAGTTTGAGGAGTGGTAATTCTTGCCAATTCTTTACAACATATGGTCGGATTCATTTCTTCTTTCTCTGGGGTTGGGTCCTAGTGTATATCCCCATATTTTGATGTTTCTTTATCCCTTTCTTCCTCCTCTTCATAGTCTATGTAAAATAATTTCCTCTCAGCACACGTATGACCTTTAGTGAATTTGCTATCACAATTGTAACAAAGACCTTTTTCTCTTTCTTCTTCCAATTGTTGTGGTGTAAACCTTGTAGGTTGTGGAAAGCTAGGAGAAGAAAAACTTCCATAATTATAGTGGTGAGTGGTGGGATTCCTTGTTTCCATAGTTTCCCCTTCAATTTTTCTTTCGCACTTGAATGTCTTCTCCAATGAATCATGTTCCTAAAGACGAACCTCATGTTGAATGTTATCCTTTAAAGTACCTATGAAGACATCAATTCTTTGATTCTCTGGAATATCATTTACCCTTATATTCAATTTTTTAAAGTCCTCAATGTGCTCTGCCATTGAACACTTTTGTTTGAGATTTATCAATTAGGTAAAGAAGGTGCTTGTCTTTGTATCCTCATAATGTGCTATCATTTCCTCTGTGAAAATTGACCATATAACAAGTGGTTTACGAGAACAAAGCCCTTTATACCATAAAAATTGATCTGGTTCTAAATATGAAGATGCAATACATACCTTTTGTAACAGTTTCACCTCATGTAGATCAAAATATTTCTCCATCTGTAGTATCCAATTTACCGGATCCTTGCCATCAAACTTCCTCATAGGGCCTTTTCTTGATTTTAGGAGCTCGATCTTGAAATGACTATAACTTTGTAATTTCAGCTCTTCTAGTTTTGAAGTTGTGACCTAAAGTAGCCCTCCATGTCCTCTTTACAATGCCACCAGTCTGATCAAAATTGGATTCTCCAAGAAAGCGTTATGCACAATCTTCCAAGATGACGTGATAATATGTATTTTTAGAAGGGTGAACTTGTATGAAGTTACATGTGTCACGGTTTTGACCTTTGGATCTAAAACATATACACAAGAAACTACAATCCTTCCTCTTTCTGTAACTTCTTACAAAATTTCAATCTGATGCTCAAAGAGACAATTATGACGATTTCCCCAAGGTGACCTGTTTAGAATGTAATTCGGGGATCTACAAAAACCCTAACTTACTCATACTATATCTCTGAAACTATAGCGAGATGGGATCTGAAATTCAAGGCCAAGGTTCAGACTAATTTCTTCTCAAATGGGTTTTTGTTTAGCTTTTGAAACTTCATAGTGAAATAGTTATAGTGAAAGTCCCACGATGACCTGTTTTAGTTGAAATTCTAGATATTGCAAAAACCCTAACATCCTCAGTTCATATCTTTGAAAATGTAGTGAGACAAGCTCTGAAATGTGGACCCGAGGTTCAACGCGAGTTCATCTGAAATGGTTTTTTTTTCTCTTTTGAAATGTTGCAGAAATAAAGTTATAGCAAAAATGCCACGATGACCTATTTGGAGTAGCGAAACCCTAGAATCCAAAGCTTTGATACAGAATGTTATGAAACCAAGTCTCTTTGAGGGGGCAACCTCCTTTACATTACACAAATGAACAATTATTGGATGATACAATTGAGAAGACCTCCTTTCTATATATAAGAGTTTAAGGGGTAATAATATAATCAGAGACGACATAACAATAATAATGTAAGGGCACAATAATAACAATAGTGGGCTTCTATGGGGCACAATAATAACAATATGGGGACTACATGGTTACAACAATATAATATGGGGGTTGTACTAATAATAATAAGGGGTTACACTAGTAGTATAGGGGCCTAACAACTTGACTTGGCTTTTCTCTAGTTCATATTTTACCATTTGATGCACTAATTGGGTTTGTTTAGTGAAATGCTTGGTTTTGTCCACATCACTATGTCCATCTACCACAATATCTTTATCGAAGATGAAATCCCAAGGAGACTTTGGCAAATATCCCAAACAAGCTTCAAATGGAGATACTTTTGTACATGAATTCTTGGCATGATTGTAGGCATGATAGATGTACTGAAAATTCTCATCCCAAAGATTGGTATGCTTACCACAATATCCATGAAGGCGATGCGCTACTATCCTATTCACTACCTGTATCTAACCATTGGTTTCAGGATGAAATGTTATGCTATTCTTCAACTTTGTGTCCATGTGTTCCCATAAAATTGACAAAAACTTCCCAAAAAATCCAGAATCTCGATCATAAACAACAGAAGTGGGCAACCCATAGTTACCTATACATTTTGGAAGAAAATTTGTTTGGCTTGTTTAATTGTGACATATTTCTTACAAGGCATGAAAAAACACATTTTATTGAAATGGTCCACTACAACATACAAATAATCACGAACTTTTCTATACATAGGTATTCCCCCTACAAAATTCATAGAAACACTTTCCCAAGGACAAGAAGGGATATGAAGTGGAGTTTACAAACCCAATTTCTTGTTACTTAGCTTATTAGTAGTGCACATAGAAAATTATTTTACATATCTTGATACAGTTTCGTTCATACGAGGCCAATAGCAATAACTCTATAGTTGAGAAACATTTTTTACTACACCAAAGTGGCCAACGATAAGAGAAATATGGGCTTTGCTTATAACATTAACTCTTTCACCGTGTGGAATACACAACTTGCCAAGATGATACAACAACTTGTTATTAACATGATAGTCCAATTCTTCAACGTGATTGCCTTGACTCAAAGTTGCATAAAAATCCTTAAAATATTCATCTTGAGTATACCATTCAATATAATTTTCATGCATGATTGATTTATGCTTAAGAATGGTAGATGCATTAACAATAGGCCTTGATACCATATATGAAACTTTGTTGTAAATACCTTTCTTAAACCTGATGGCCAAATGAAATTGCTACAAAAATCCCATCCATCTAAAATCTCTAGCTTATTGTAGCTTGGTTTGTGATTGAAGATATTGCAAAGGTTGATGGTGAGTATGAATAATCATTTCTTTGCCCATCAAATAATGCTTTCATTTCTTCACACTTCGTACAAAAGCATACAAATCTTTATCATAAGTTAGATAGTTGATTACTATAATGGAAAAGGTCTTTAGAATGATAACATATTGGCTTACCATGATGCATCAATACTACTCCCATAACATATTCACTTGCATCAGTTTCAATTTCAAATGGTTTCTTGAGATTTGGAAGTGCTAGAACTGGTGTTGTACTAACTTTCTCTTTCAAAGTGGTGAAGGCTTTCTATTGCTTGCCTACCCAATGAAAGTCCTACTTCAAACTTGTTAAAACATGTAATGGTGTTGTAATAGATGAGAAGTAAGCGATAAATTTTCTCTAATATTGTCCTACTCCCAAAAATATCCTAATTTTTGTTGCATAATTGGGTTTAGGCCAATTCACAATGACTTCAAATTTGGAGGGATCAATATTCAATTCACCGCCTCCTACAATATGACCTAAGTAAACCAAAGAGGGTTTCCCAAATTCACATTTAGGCATCCTCAAATACAAGTTTTCCTTTTTCAAGACATCTAAAACTTACTTTACATGTTTGACATTCTCTTCACAAGTATTGCTAAAGATCAAAATATCATCTAAGTAAACTATGAAAAAAATCATCAAGGAATTGTCACAATACATCATTTATAACTCTCATAAATGTAGAAGGTGCATTGCAATTCCCAAACGACATAACTAGCCATTCAAATATCCTTGTTTCGTCTTAAAAGTAGTTTTCGAAATATCATATTTAGAAATATTTATCTGATGACAACCACTTCTCAAGTCTACCCTAGTAAAATAAATAGCATCCTTTAACTGATCTAGAAAATCATCAATGCAAGGAAGAAGATAACGATTCTTTATCTTGATCTTGTTCAAAGCTCAAAACTCCACACATATGCGTCATGTACCATCTTTTTTTGGAACCAAAATGATAGGAAAACCACAAGGAGATTTACTAGGTATGATGACCCCTTTGTCAAGTAACTCTTGAATTTGTATTTTGATATTTTCATTCTCCAGGACTAACATTCTATACATGCCAATGTTCAGAAGTGGTGCATCTTGCTACAATTGGATCTCATGTTGGATTCCTCTTTTTAGAAGTAACTTTTTAGGTTCTTGAAATATTTTCTCATGAGTATTAACAAATTCAACCAATTCATGGTTGAGTTTAGAACCACCTCTTGAAAAAACTTTAGATTCAACGATATCTTTAGCTTTTATCATCAACAACACAAAATTATTACTAGCATTCACCAGCATTTTAATTTGTCGTGCACTAGCAAGAGATAAGTTCATATTCTTCTCATGTGCTCTAACAATGTACTCAACTCCATCTTTTAAAAGATGATACTTTTTTTCTTGATGATAGATTATGAATTTTTAGTCACATAAATATGGAATCCCTAGGAAAACCCCACAAAAGTCAAGTGGTACAACTTTAACCTCAACCTAATCTATAAAATTGGCAGTGATGGCAGATTTGATTTTACATTTTCTTGTCACTTGCAATTTGGCATCATCACATACCCAACCCAAAGGGTAAGGTTTTGTATGAGGTGTAGTCTCTAAATTAAGTTTCTTGACAATTGTTTCAGAAATAAGATTGACTAGATATCAACTATCAAATAGTGTATCAACCTCTATATACTTTGTAATAACCCTAATATGAAAAAGCTCACTTCTTTCTTTATCATTTTAAGATTCAAAAAGCTTACTAGAAGAACTAGTACCGACGTCAGAATCTATACCTTTAATTCCCATAGTTGTGATTTTAGTTTCATCACCTGAATAAGATCTTAGATCTTGTTGAGTTGTAGCAACAATATTTTGTTTCCCCTTGTTATTAAAATTCTTTGGTCTCAATTCTAGATGTAATTTTCAACAATGGTATTCATCATGACCATCTTTTGAACATTATTTTCAAGTTTTGCTCCCTCTTTCCTAACTGTATCACACTTCTTGCCTTTATCATTAGCTTTCCCCTTTCCTTTGTCTCCAAATTTAAAGGGTTTCATACTAGACTCTTGAGGAACATTGTTGCTACTTGATTCTAAATGAGTAGCTTCAACACATACTTTATCTAGATTGGTGGGATTAAACATAAGCATAGTATGTCTCAAATAACTATGCAATTGACCTATGTATTTAAGAATAGTATCGTGTGAGGTCAAATTAACACCCGAGATTAAAGATGTCTTTCTAAATTCTTGAGTATAACTTTGGAACTCTTTCCAATCCATTAATTATTTTTGCATGTAAGCTAATGGATAAAATTGCTTCCTTAATGTAGATATAAAATTATTCCAAAAAGAGAAAATTTTACTAGTTTTCTTAAAATATTTTTGAGTTCTGGCTTCCAACTAGATAAGAGATACATCTCCGAAATGAGGAGAAGCAAGTTAGACATTTGTGATATCATCATCAATCTTTTGGATCCTGCAATAAACTTCAGCTTTATGAACCCAATTTTCCAACATTTCATCATTCACTTCTCTGTAATACACTGGCAATTCAAACTTGACATCAAGCTTAAGAAAAGGAGACTTAGCATATCCTCTTGGAGATGTAGGAGGAGTTGGTATATGTGAAGAAAGAAGTGAATAATAAGGTAAGGAAGGAGGTGAAGGAGGTGGAGGCTTTCTCCCCTCACCGCCATCAACTTTCGGTTGATTAGTTTAGCCATATCAAAGAAAGATTTTCTAAAATCTCTCTCATCCTTACAAATAAATTATTGTCCTTGTCCTTATTCATCGACCATGATTTGTGTAGTAGGTGATATTCTTGAGCCAACTTGAGGATTATGTTCTTAAAGTTCTTCTCCTCTTCTCAATCTAGAACTTTTAAGCATTCAAAAACCTTGCAAATTTTGTTAGACCTTCACAAAAACCATGCTCTAATGCCAAATTGATCCAAAAATAAAAGTGAAGGTTTTATTGATCAATTTTTAGGTTAGCTTACATACTTTTAGGGAATGGATCTAAATTGCAAAAGTACATAAACATGAGTTAATTTGCAATAATTTACAGTAAAAAGAGGATAAAAATACGGCATAAGGCAAGTGTAAATTGATAACAATATTCACCCATCTTGGAATACGTCTCTGATTCCATATTCGAATGGTGATCGATTTATTAAGATGATCAAATGATCATTACATCAAAATATAAGCCTCAATCTACAAAAATAACACTCCCATATTGTCTAGAATTCTCCAAAGCCTTTGTCTAAGCTCTTGTTGCACTAAAAAAGGCCTCCAAATGGCCAAGAAACACCTCTTTCAAATTTTTCACAGATAAAATATGCAACAAAAGCTAATTTGTTCCCAAAATCATTCAACAATATGGCACATAGAGTAATGGCTAGGCATTGTAATGGTAGCTCGAAGGTTTTGGATTTGATCTAGCAGGGTCAGTTTCATTATAAAGTTTGTTCTTAAGTATTAAATAATTTTTTTACTATGTGCCCCTCCTATAGCACCTGCTCCTGTTCTTATTCAAAAAACATATGGCCAGGGGTGCAATTGATAACGTCATGCACCTAATCCCTCCTCTCCTCCTCTAACATTCCCACCTCTCATTACATACTCTCACATGACCATGGGCCATGGGCGCGGGTGGTGTCTCAAGCACCCCATACCCCCTTGTTTCACATTGGTCTCGTTGTCTCATGAAACCATAGGCCATGATGATCGGGCACACCCGATGTCCTGCCTATTACCCTCAACTGCCAACTCCATGCACATTAAATATAAGGTTCCCCATAGTGGTCAATAGGCAGTATACATAGCCCGATGGGTTGGACGGTCGGTTCATGTAATGAAGGTCATGGGGTTGATTCCTCCAGAGGAAAGTCACACTGTTAACTAATTTTTGGCCTAATCCAGATTGCTATGTGGCACCCTAGAATTGGGCCATGTGTCACTCTGTGATTGGCCGAACTATGAAACTATCTTCGTATTGTGGCCACCAACAACCCCCCTCCTTATGAAGTGTTATTGCTAATACTAAATAAGTGGAGACCGTCAATAAAAAATTTAAAAAATCAACTAGTGTTGTATTTCCTTTCAGATGAAACTTACAACATCATGGACTTAGGAAAATACCTTGAAGAATCTAAAAAAACCTAAGTTTCATAATGAAGAAAGTAAAATTCACTCCTTAAGAGATATCACATCACTCAAAGAATGATAGGGTACCTCCTAATGAGTTAAAATGATAAAAAACATGAGATTGCGATGCGAAACTTCATCGCATCGCATACATTAAAGAAACGCTCACATTGAAAAACTTTAAAAATCGCCGATATGCGTTATTGCATATCGCGCATCGCAAACATCACATGAATTACACATAAGGATTATAACGATACTGCGATATTGCGATATTGTGATACTACAATACTACGACCTTGTGATAGAACAACACGTTGAAATTGCAATATTGCGATACAACGATCTGCGATATCACAAAGCAAAATCGCAGGACCTCTCCATCGCAGTTGGTTCTAGCTCATTATTTGAGAAAAAAATTTAAGCCAAGAATGTGTCATGCATTTTAATGTGAATTAATGAGTTGTTTCCAGTTGTTAATGAAGAATGGTGTTGTTTTTTTCGAAGAACTAGTTCACGTAAGGTGGCATGTTTTGCATATCTTCGGCATTTAAAGTTTTCTTGTCATTATTTTTTTTTATCATTTCTTCCACCTCAAATGTAAACTGCAGGAAAGAAGGATGAAGCATTATACAAGGCCGTATGCAGAAAACTATGAGGAGGAAAGGCAACACTCCAATCTCCATTTCGGAAGGCACACCTAATCCACTTAAGGGAGAAAATGAGCCGCAGAACTCTTCTGGGGCATCCATCACAGATTTCTCACATACAGCCATGGTTGAATAGGTACTGAACGATGCTGATAACAGAAACAGACAATGTAATGCTCACGGTTAGGAACTCACGGAATCACTATTTTTACAAATTTTGAGCTTTATACCAAATGAGAGAAAAAGGCACAAGAGGCGAAAAACGCATCGGGGAAGCCCAGATCAAAAAACAGAGGCAGTTTCCGATGCACGCTTAGTGCTAATCACGCATCGCTGAGAAAACTTGCTCGAAAAGGAAGGCTCCTAGTTACTCAGTCACCTGCAAGACCCGAAAATTGTAAGAAAATAGTGCTAGAAACAAACTGGAAATAGAATACTAAAGGAAAAGCAGAAGCAGTCCAAGCGTTAACCAAGTTGAAATGGGATTTTTACTAGGTATACATGGTAATGTCACATAGTCATTCGATGACTCTCAAGTATATCATCAATTTTACTGAGAAGATAATGCCAGCTCTTGTCGATTTTGTTTGCTTAACTTAACCAAAGATGGAAGACAGTCAGCTGAATCCACTCAGGAAAATACTGAATGCTTACGACGTTAAGGAGAAAATTTAGGAATAGTTAGGTATTAGATTTAATTTTAGAAATAGTTTTGCTTAGAAAGAGGACGGTCATTTAAACTGAATCCTCAAATTCTGTAAATAAGTTATTTAGTTAGTAGTATTTAAACCCTTCTCATGCATTTAGAGAATGGTCTAGAAATTTATCAAAAACTTGTCCTCAGAACATGTACTTTTGCACCCTCAGAGGAGGTTTTGGTGAATCAATGGAACAGGGTTTATTTGATATTTGCATCTGATATCTGCTACTGACGCTGCACTTCTGTACTCTTAGTGGATGTTAAATCAAGGAGAGATAAATCAATTGTCGCTTGAAGCTCATGAGTAGGACTAGTTATAAATGGTACTTTTATCTCTTAACCATTTCTACTTATGCGTTAAAGTGATATTCAGTTTTCAGTTGTTTATATATTACATCATGGATGCCTGAGTTATCATTTGGCACTTTGTACGGTGATAACTATTTGTTTATGCTCAGTGTATGAATAGATCATTTATGTGATAAGTTTTCACAACTGTTTCATCTAACTTATTATACGAAGTAGTTCAACTTTATTGAATTCTTTTCTTATAATAGCTGAATGATCTTTATTACCAATTATTGTTTTAAATCTTTTTAGATCGCATAGAAGAAAAATCACACCCCGAGTTAGCATAAATTTTGATTTTTTTCTGTTTATTAGAATACAACAGCATAGCATTATATTAGAATTAGAATAGAAGTATTCCATTTAGAATAGAAATACCCATCTTTCTCACACACACACACACACTGAATTGGGAAACTAGTCCCATATCCCCAGTCGGACCCGCTATACCAAACGGATAAGGAGCTACCAACCAAGGTCTGGACCGGGCAGGTATCCTCCTTGTTGTTGACCTAATTTTCAGGGCCTTCAACATATTTGGCGCTAGAAGGAGGGCCTGAACTATGAATGGCAAGTAAATCCAAATCAAAATACCATTCTAACAGTAAACCGCCCTCACCATCTCCCCTGACTTCTCCATTACACTTAAATCCAAAGTTAGAAGTCGCCAAAGCATGAACCGCTGCTACAAATCCTGACATTTCAGAACAATCTGTTATTGAACCTCTTGAAGTCGAATCTCTAATTCACAAACTTCAGTGATTTTCTATTTCCCCTCAAAGATTTGATAAATTTCAGGGCAGCGTGACTTCGCAGTATAACCCTGCTCATCCCCTGACCAGATTAAAGAGTGAAAAGTTTCGTGTTCGGCTAACCGAATTACCTCTTCCCAAAAGGAAAAAAGCAAGGAAGTCACCTAAAGGGTCCAACAACGAGACTCTTTCATCAACATCATCCATCTCAACCTCTCCACCACGAAGTCAACCATCCACCCCTCCACTCCAGACCATTATCAATCCACCCAATGGAATCCCTACAACTCCTCCTCAATCATCTGTGATCCTAATAACCTCATCTTCCCAACCACAGGGATCATCTTCTACAAATCCCCCTGTTAGCAGTTCAGCAATGGCCCAGTCTCCATGGAACAACCCTAGGGTAGTCTTAATGCCTGCACCCTTGAGTCAAATACCGGCCCATTGTGAGAAATGGTTGCCTAAGTTTAATCCCGAGGCAGGCATGCTAGCAGAAGAGCACATAAACAACTTTATGCTATCCATTAACCTCAATGGTGTTACTAATGAAGATGTTGTTGTTCAACTGTTTCTTTATACTCTACAAAGAACAACCGAATTGTGGTATTTCTCATTACCCTCTGGATCTATTACCAGTTGGTACATCTTCCAAGACCAATTCCTAACCAAGTTTAGTGACGACAAGTCTACGTCAACGTTAATCAACTACCTATCCAACCTTAGGGTAGAATCTAGAGAGCCTATCAAAGACTTGAATCTACGTTTCAATAAAATTCTAAACAAAATTCCTACTGCTTCCCAGCCCAGTGAGGAAGTGCGATGTGAATGGTATATCACTGCATTACCATCAAACATAGCAATCTTTGTGGACAGGGCGAATAAAATAACCCTAGCCGAAAACATGAAAGAAGCCATAGCAGTAACGAAACGAATAATAGCCTTAGAGAAGAAATCCATGATAGAAGAACGCAAGTCTAAGAAGGTCACCTTCAAAGAAGAGTCCAAGAAGAAACAAGCAAAAGATCCACTCGATTTGGAGGGATTGAAAAAAGTTCTGAACACCATGTCTAATGAAATGGTCGACATAAAAAAGCAAGTAGCAGAAACTTCTTCAAAAAGGCCCTACAGAGCTTTTAAAGGAGGCATGTCAACGGATTCAAGGCCACCCAATGCTATAACAAGTGCTAAATCTGAGGAAGAGGAAGAGGAGATTGCCACTGAAGGGCAAATCGATGATGAAGAAGTTGTAGAATTACAAGGAATGTGGGATTTCATCCTCCCACAAGAGGAAGATCAAGAAGTATTCCCAGTTAACACACGAAGTAGAAGTTAGCTTGATCCTCCCCAAACTACTCCAAAACCAAAGAGCGCAAGATCTGCAATAAAGGATAAAGTCGCAACAAAGAAAACGACATCTAAAGCGACTCAAACTAGCACAGTCCAAACAGATTCACCTACTCCATCTAAAACGCTGATCGTTTCAGATGAAATGGAGTACAATATTATAGAAGACATGAAAAAGACTAGGTCCAACATTACTCTATACGAATTGAGCAAGCTAAAGCATCAACAAAAGATAATGATGAAAGAATTACATGCTGTGCCAGTTGCACCTTTGCTTGCAGCTATAATTTCGCAAGCTTCTCAGAACATGGGAAGACCTCCAACTAATATGACTAACAAGATTGATCCAAACGACATCGCTTTAATTGGAGGAAGATCGAGATCTCATACTCCCACTTTTCTCCTTACTTATGAAATTTTTAACAAAAATGTACAAAATTGTTTAGTGGATTCAGGTGCTTCATCGAATATTTTACTAAAGTCCATATGCACCAAATCAAATGTTCAATCACAGAAATCCACTGTTCACATAGTTCAGCTGGATCGATCTCAAGTCGAAGTTATTGGCGAACTAAATCATGTAACCATAAGGTTGTCATCCAACCCGAAGGTATGTCAAGTTATTGACATTTTAGTCTCTGATATCCCTGAATTTTATGGCTTAATTCTTAGCAGGGGTTGGTCAGAAAAATTGAATGGATACTTCGCAACTGACTGGTTGCACATGTGGCTGCCTTACAATGGTAAGCCAAATCAAATAAAAGTTGAACGAGAATTACATCAGAAGTACATAGTAACAGAATTAGAGGGGGAAAAAACCAGTAGCATATAACAGTAGCATAATTGGCAATTACTTAGTGGATTCTTTTCTCGGCAATTTTAATGCTCATACGTCACCTTATTTAGAACATTCCTTTTTGTCCCAAGTCGAAAATTTTTCTCAAACAGATAGTTCAAAATGTATCAATTTTTTAGATAGACCTGTAAATAAATCTTTGTTTTGGAAATTACTTTTTGATGGTTCTAAATCTAACGAAGGAGCAGGAGCAGGATACGTGCTAATTAGTCCAGAAGGAGATAAAATCATGTTAACATGCAGGCTCGAATTTGATTGTACCAACAATACAGCAGAATACGAGTCTTTAGTCCAAGGGTTGTACAAAGCAATCGGGTTAGACATAAAGTACCTCCAAGTCTTCGGAGACTCTGAAATTGTAGTCAGACAGGTACGGAATACTATACATTGCTTATCAGGTCATTTAAAACACTATCAATCTTTAGTTCAAGATCTGACTGAGCATTTTATAGCGTTCAATATTTCATCAATTCCCAGACTCTAGAATGCAAGTGCTGACCTTTTAGCTAACGTAGCTTCTAAGATCATTCCTTCAGAGGATTTTAGTCCAGATAGATTCTCAATAGAATTAATCTTTAGACCTTCTATTCCTGACAACATCACAAATTGGAGAATATTGAACAACGATCCTGATATCGTAAATTTCCTTACTTCTGAAGGATCCTACTCCAACCAAATAATCGATGAAGATCAACATGATCGACAATTACAACAAGATAGCACTAACAATGCTATGCCTAAATCAGTGGTCAAGTTAGAAGACCTATACAATTTGAAAGATCGGTTTAAAAGGTCTACCAATTCGAAGCTCCAAAGTTCAACTTTGAATTACGAATTAGTAAACCTAGGAACCCATGCCAAACACCAAAACATAAATCTAGGCCTTGGCCTAGCCCTTGAATAAAAACTAGCATATATTCGTCTTTTGAGACAATAAAAAAACATTTTTTCTTGGAACTATGATGAACTCAAAACATACGACACTTCTATCATCCAACATACTATTCCAATGACCGATAACGAAAAACCTGTCCAACAAAAATTGAGAAAGATTCATCCCAACTTATAAAATCAGATAAAAACCGAACTCAATAAGTTGTTGAAAGCCAAGATAATCTTTCCCGCCAGACATTCTAGATGGGTCTCCAATATGGTACCTGTTAGAAAGAAAAATGAAGATATTAGAATTTGTATTGACTTTTGCAATCTTAACAAAGCCTATCAAAAAGACAATTTTCCCTTACCACCTATGGAGCAGATATTGCAGGCAGTGGCAGGCTCAGAATTAATGTCTTTCTTGGATGGATTTTTACGATACAATCAAGTGTTGGTACATCCTAATGATCAATTGAAGACCACATTCAGAACTAAATGGGGCACATATGCATATCGAAATATGTCGTTTGTTTTGATTAATGTTGGTGCCACATTCCAGAGAGCCATGGACATTGCATTTAAAGGTTTAGTCAATAAATTTGTAGTAATTTATTTGGATGATATAACCGTGTACTTGAAGAAACGAGGTGACCATCTATAAGACTTGAAACAAATCTTCCAACGATGTTTAAGGTACGGAATTTCACTTAACCCTAAGAAATCTTTTTTCACATTAAGTGAAGGGAAACTTCTAGGATTCATAGTGTCAAAATCTGGAATTCACATCGAATTTGACAGAATCAAAGAAATTTCTGAAATATCCCTACCTCATAACAAAAAAGCCATGCAATTTTTTCTTGGTCAAATCAATTTTGTAAAGAGATTTGTTCCAGATTTTTCACGAATCGTATCTCCTTTACAAACCATGATAAAAAAGAACTCTAATTTTAAATGGGGCCAAGATGAACATGAAGCATTCAACCTGATCAAACTGGCTATTATTAATGCTTCATCTTTAGCAACTCTGAATTTTTCAGAGCCTTTTATTTTATACACATTTGCCTCAGATAGGTCATATGCTACGATACTCACTCAAATGAATCAAGAAAAGGTGGAAGCACCAATTTCTTTTTTCAGTTCAAATTTGTAGGGTGCTTAATTAAATTACTCAAATGTGGAGAAACATGCTTATGCTATTTTCAAAGCAATCGAACACTTCAGACCTTTTCTACTCAAAACCCATACTAAAATTATAGTATCGTTTCCAGCGGTAAGGAATCTTCTAGCACAAAAGGATGTGGGTGAGAAGAGGGCCAATTGGGTAACTTCCTTACAAGAATATGACATAGAAATTAAACCAACAAACGTTGTAAGAGGTCAAGGCTTTTGCAAAATGCTGGCTGGAGCGTCACAAATTTCTGAAATTCCATCTATAGAGGTACAAGTGTGCGAGGTAAGCCTAAACGATAAAGAGTCATTATATGCTGATATCATTTATTATCTTAAGAATGGATATACTCCTTCATACCTTGATCATACTAAGAAAAGAGCTCTAAGGTTGAAAGCCAAACAATATCATCTCATAAATGATATTCTTTTTAGAATGAATTACGATTATGTTCTCCTTAGATGTCTTGAAAAATCTGAAGCTGATAAAGTTTTGCAGGAACTCCACGATGGGCCAGCAGGTGGACATTATGCTAGAGATGCTACTGCACATAAAATCTTGCGCGCAGGGTATTACTGGCCCACGTTATTCAAAGACTCGCACAGTTATGTGAGGAAATGTCAAGTCTGCAAAACTATTGCTGGGAGACAAAAGAATCCATCCTTACCACTACAACCAGTTAACATCAACCAACCTTTTAGTCAGTGGGGATTGGACATAATAGGTGAGATCGTTCCTCACTCTTCCAACCAGCATAGATATATCCTTACAACCACAGATTATTTTACTAAGTGGGTAGAAGCAGTTCCACTCAAGACGACTAATGCTGAAAATATCATTGAGTTCATAGATCAATTTATAATCACCAGGTTTGGATTACCTTCCGCTTTAATGTTCGATAATGCATCATACTTTTCTGGAAATGCAATGACTGAATTTGCACTTAAAAGAGGATTCAAACTTAAATATTTGGCCAATTATTATCCATAGGGCAATGGGTTAGCCGAGTCTACAAATAAAAACCTAATCAGGATTATCAAAATAACAGTAGACCAAAATCATAAAATTGGCATAAATCCTTAATATACGCTTTATGGGCAGACCGAATAACGAGAAAAGCTTCCATCGGCACTTCTTCCTTTAATTTAGTTTATGGGAGAGAAGTGGTTCTTACGACTCATTTAGCAATTCCTTCTTTGTCTCTAGTTCAATACATTGATGAAGTACCAACTTTCTCATTACACCTAAGACAAATGGAAATAATCAAATTAGAAGAACAACGAGAACAAGCTAAGAAAACGCATGCTCATCATCAAGCACTAGTAAAATCCTCTTTTGATTCATATATAATGACCAGAAAAGATTTTCAGATGGGAGACATAGTTTTAAAATGGGACAAGGCACATGAAGAAAAGGGGAAACATACAAAATTTCAAAGAATGTGGCTTGGTCCTATTCAAATTGTAGAAGTCTTAGGTCCATCGACATTTGTGTTACAGGATTTAGTAGGTAAAAGAGACTCTTTGCTTGTCAATGAACAAATTCTTAAGAAATATTTTCCATAGAAGATTATTCTTCTATTTTTGTAAAGTAACAGTTTTTTTTTTTCATAATAAAACCAGTTGTGAATGGTTACATTAGGCAGTTACAAAAAAGACACCAAATCTCTTTCAAATTTTGATTTTTTGCTTGTATAAATAGAAAATCTTTTGGAAAATTGATCTTTATTATTGAAAGATATAGTTAAAGACTCCAACCTAGATATGACACTAGTTTCAACTTCATAAATTTTGATGAAAATAACCTTTAGTGAAGAAATTGTTTTATATCAGTGCAATGAAAGTTATCAATAACAAAATAAAGATTCTCTGTAAAACAACTACTTCCAAAAACTCTATCATTGTCGTCCAGAGCTATCTAAAGGAAACAATGACTTCCTCCCTACTAAGGAAATCATAACTTTCAGAGGAACAATCCAAGGATACACTTCATCTTGAAGAATGAGAGGTCTCATCACGAGCCAACTTATCATAATCACAGATATTATAACTTGCTGACTTTGCCAAATACTGCATACCACAATAGGGAAATGACTCAAGATTGTTACAATCAAGAGGCAAGGGGTCTCATCACAAGCCAGCTTATTCAACAAAGTTATAAATCGATTGAATTACTGTGTCATAAATTGGCTATCAAACCAAGACATTGTTCTTTAAGAATAAAAAGGAAATCAAAGCAATAAGTGTGGATTTGGATTCTTCTTTGAGAGTTGTAGGTTTCTTTAAGTAGGATATAGAATGATTGCTGGGTAACAGGTAACCTTGTCAAGGCTATAAACGCCTACTGGTAGCAGAGGCTCTACCTGCGAAAAATGAGCATATTTAAAACTGGTGTACAGAGAAGACTTTGTTTTATTTTTACAAACCAAGTAATGGTTGATCGAAACACAAGGACTAACTTGAGGGAGAAAATAATCAAAATTAAAAACAGCTGAAACAAAATGTCATTGACAAGTTAGAGCATAATGTACTTTATCTTTCCATAATAAAGTTTAATTTTCTGAATTTTTTTTTGTTTTGGAAGCTGAAAAAATTCAATAGAAACACAGAGATAACTGGTTCTTCCAAGTGAATCGCCAATTGTTTTGGCCACCAACAACCCCCTTCCTTATGAAGTGTTATTGCTAATACTAAATAAGTGCGGACCCTTAGTAAAAAATTAAAAAAATCAATTAGTGTTATATTTCCTTTCAGATGAAACTTACAACATCATGGACTTAGGAGAATACCTTGAAGAATCTAAAAAAACCTAAGTTTCATAAGGAAGAAAGTAAAATTCACTCCTTAAGAGATATCGCATCGCTCAAAGAATGATAGGGTACATTCTAATGAGTTAAAATGATAAAAAACGCGAGATTGCGATGCGAAACTTCATCGCATCGCATACATTAAAGAAACGCTCACATTGAAAAACTTTAAAAATCATTGATATGCGATATCGCATATCCCGCATTGCAAAAATCACATGAATTACACATAAGGATTATAGCGATACTACGATACTGCGATATTGCGATACTGCGATACTGCGACCTTGCAATAGAACAGCACGATGAAATTGCAATATTGCGATACAGTGATCTACGATATCGCAAAGCAAAATCGCAGGACCTCTCCATTGCAGTTGGTTCTGGCTCATTATTCGAGAAAACTTTTTAAGCCAAGAATTGGTCATGCATTTTAATGCAAATTAATGAGTTGTTGCCAGTTGTTAATGAAGAATGGTGTTGTTTTTTTCGAAGAACTAGTTCATGTAATGTGGCATGTTTTGCATATCTTCGACATTTAAAGTTTTCTTGTCATTATTTTTTTCTATCATTACTTCCACCTCAAATGTAAACTACAGGAAAGAAGGACGAAGCATTATACAAGGCAGTATGCAGAAAACTATGAGGAGGAAAGGCAGCACTCCAATGTCCATTTCGGAAGGCACACCTAATCCACTTAAGGGAGAAAAAGAGCCGCAGAACTCTTCTGGGGAATCCATCACAGATTTCTCACATACACCCATGGTTGAATGGGTACTAAACGATGCTAATAACAAAAACAAACGATGTAATGCTTAGGCTCAGGAACTCACGAAACCACTATTTTTACAAATTTTGAGCTTTATACAAAATGAGAGAAAAAGGCGCAAGAGGCGAAAAACACATCAGGGAAGCTCGGATCAAGAAACAGAGGCAGTTTCCAATGCGCGATTAGCGTATCGTGCATCACTGAGAAAACTTGCCCGAAAAGGAAGGCTCCTAGTTACTCAGTCACCTGCAAACCCCGAAAATTGCAAGAAAGTAGCAATAGAAACAAACTCGAAACAAAAGACTAAAGGAAAAGCAGAAGCAGTCCAAGGGTTAGCCAAGTTGAAATGGGATTTTTACCAGGTATACATGATAATGTCACATAGTCATTGGATGACTCTCAAGTATATCATCAATTTTACTGAGAAGATAATGCCAACTCTTGTCGATTCTGTTTGCTTAACTCAACCAAAGACGGAAAATAGTCAGCTGACTCCACTCAGGAAGATACTGAATGCTTGTGACGTTAAGGAGCAAATTTAGGAATAGTTAGATATTAGATTTAATTTTAGAAATAGTTTTTCTTAGAAAAAGGACGGTCATTTAAATCGACTCCTTAATTTATGTAAATAAGTTATTTAGTTAGTAGTATTTAAACCCTTCTCATGCATTTAGAGAAGGGTCCAGAAATTTATCAAAAACTTGTCCTCAGAACATGCACTTTTGCAGCCTCAGAGGGGGTTTTGGTGAATGAATGGAACAAGGTTTATTTGATATTTGCATTTCACATCTGTTACTGATGTTGCATTTCTGTACTCTTAGTGGATGTTAAATCAAGGAGAGATAAATCAATTGTCGCTTGAAGCTCATGAGTAGGACTAGTTATAAATGGTACTTTTATCTCTTAACCATTTCTGCTTATGCGTTAAAGTGATATTCAGTTTTCAGTTGTTTATATATTACAGCATGGATGCCTGAGTTATCATTTGGCACTCTTGTACGGTGATAACTATTTTTTATGCTTAGTGTATGAATAGCTCATTTATGCGATAAGTTTTCACAACTGTTTCGTCTAACTGTTATACGAAGTAGTTCATCTTTATTGAATTTTTTTCTTATAATAGCTGAATGATCTTTATTACCAGTTATTGTTTGAAATCTTTTTAGATCACATAGAAGAAAGATCACACCCCGGGTTAGCATAAATTTTGATGTTTTTTGTTTGTTAGAATACAACAGCATAGCATTAGATTAGAATTAGGATAGAAGTATTCCATTTTGAACAGAAATACACATCTTTCACACACACACACACACACTGAATTGGGAAACTGGTCCCATATCCCCACTCGAACCCACTATACCAAATGGATAAGGAGTTGCCAACCAAGGTCCAGACCGAGCGGGTATCCCCCTTGTTGTTGACCCGATTTTTGGGGCCTTCAACACTTCCCAATAATTGTGCACCACTTTCCTTCACATGATTGGCCCACATGCTGGTTTCTAATTGTCTCCCACCTGACGAGTCCGTACTTCTAGGCATCCCTGTCATGTCAGCATGTAGACTACCATATTAACATCCATACCATACACAGTCAACCTTGCAAGTTGACTTTTTTACTGTTTAGTCAAAACTTCATAACACGATAACTTACTCATATGGTGTCAGATTGAGGTGATTTAAGCATCGTTGGAATCACAATGATGTGGTCTATGATTTGGCACTAGTTTCAAGAGAATTTGAACACTTTTATTTTTGAGTATTTTCTAGATCCCCTAGATCAATTATTGTTTCCTTTGAGTCGCAACCCTCTCATTCAAGACTGAAGGTTGTTAACTGTAGGAGTACTTCCTATCATCTGCTTTCTAATTTGTTTGACACTTTAAGAAAAGAAAAAAACATTACAATTATAAATGCCATATATATATATATATGTATATGTATATGTATATGTATATGTATATGCATATGCATATGCATATGCATATGCATATGCATATAGAGAGAGAGAGAGTGAGGCATACATCCTCTCTCTCTCTCTCTCTCTCTCTCTCTCTCTCCTCTCCCTCTCTATATATAATATATAATATATATTATATATATATAATATATATATATATATAATGACCCGTTACTGCTTTTTCTTATTATTCTTACTTGAACACAGGGAAATAACTTCAAAACCCAAATTTTCTACCGTGACCAATAAAAATTCACATTGGAACTATACATCATTCAATTCCTGCAAGAATTGTAGTTATTTTGTATAGTGGCTTTCTCCTATGGCCACTAATATTTTATTTCACTAACACATTTCATAAAACTTCATTTTTTGTAGAGCTCATAGTTAGCTCTTATACTTGATGACATTCCAAGTAGGTTCCACTCATATTTACATAAGAAAATATTTTTTTAATCTTTCAAGTGAACCCTCCCCTTCACCTAGGACCTCAAATCTCCAGTCTCATGTTTTATGCATACACCAATTATCTACATCACCTTGGTTAGCCAAAACATTATTATTTTCCAATATTTTGTCATTAAGTCCTAATCAAATATTTCCATTCAAATATTTTACTCTGTCTAACTTCTAATGTCTATAACTCAAAAATGTAAGCTTCATATCTTTAAGACAAACATAAACAATTTTCTTTTTGTTTGTATACTTATCTAATAACCTTCTAGGATAGGCTATTCATGATCCACGCAACCTTGAACCAAATTTTCTAGTTGGTTTCCTTGTCTTGCCTCTTGAGCTCTCCTCTAACTACCAGGGAAAATTTTTACAAAATTTATTCTGATTGGTGCCTCTTGAACCCTTAGCAACATCCACAGGGGTTTCACTCAGTGAACTTGTGACATAGCATGTGTTCGTGGCATACTAAACAATACCCTTAATTTGACTAGATATTGGAAAATAACTCTAAAATTAACACTATCTAACCCCCTACCAATATGTACCCAATACACTTACCCAACTTAAAAAATCCCCTAGTTTCACTAGATATTGTAGGTATCCATTTTTTTCATTAACATTTTTTATATCCCTTTATATTTTCATTAACTTCGAGGTCCATTTTTTTTACTTGTGAATATAAAAACCCTTTACCCCATTATTATATGCTCAATATATTATGCCATGTTTTACTCAATATATATCCTCCAATATGAACCCATGTGGTATGATATTGCTTTGCTAGGGAAGCTCCGTGGCAACATCCTACTAATTTATTTTGAGTTTTGGTTCTATCAATTTTTATCTCACACTAGTAATCTTTTCATGTATTGTCTTTATCTCCCATAGCCCCGATAAAAACCACATTATGGCATTTATCCATCACCATAAATTTTAATGTGGTTTGCAGATCTTTTAGTTTTTCTTCTTCTTTCCCTTGCATCTTTTCAATGAACTTTTTCTTTTTTTCTTTTGATTTTGCCTCGCTAGAAATAATTACTTCAATCCTTTTTCCTTAACAGTTAGAGGTTAATCTCTCAATCTCTCATGTACATATTTCTTAAAAGACTATTATACTAACATAATTTATCATTTCATTTTCTTTTTGAAAATACATATAAACTAATATTTCATCACATTTCATTTGTGTTATTATTTATTTATTCTCATTAACTTTTAAACCAAACGTTAAAAAGTCATAAATAAAATTACAAGGATATTAGAAATATACTAGCATTTGCACCAGACGTTGCAAAAAAAAATCCGTAAGGAAATAGATAACATATAACACTATGTAAGGCAATCGATAACATATAACACTAATTAACGCTTCTTTGCCTCACCACCTCCAAGCTGGCACTTTCTATGCTGGCAACCAACACCCGTGCAATTTCAAGGGATCCCTTGCGCCAAACATTCATTTGCTCCATTCGCACAATCAGAACAGGTCCTCTCGAGCATTCGTTTCTCCTGCTCACGGTGCTTACTCACCTCGCAGGTCCGCTCGCGGTGTTGAATCCTGGCAGGCTGTGCCCTAGGCGTAAGGTAAATTATACTTTGTGAACAATGACATCCACCATTTTGGTGGGCGCCCGGAAGGCCCATGCATACGAATCCCACCCCGTGCTGCTATAAATTATCTGCATTGGCAGCTCTCTGGCGAAACATATACATTCAAGGTCTCCATTTGGGCGCAGGTTCGAGCGATGTTGAAGGTGTTTTCCCATTGCATCGTAATCAGTTACTAGATTTATAACGAACCACTTAGCCATTCAGACATTTTCAATAGTTTTTAGGACGTGGTTTAATGGTTAATAGTTAAGTAGGAAGGTCTAATCTCAAACAAAATTATATATATCTGAAAATTGCTCCAAATGCGATCCAATCTCAAGCAAAATTATATATATATGAAAACTGCTCCAAACACAATTTTTTTAGTTGAAAAAAATACAATAAACCACCACCATTACAATTGGAAACTCAAGCTCCTGCATCGAGTGTGCTTGATTGTGTACTACCCACTTAGCCATGGAGGCCATGAAAATCAGATAATCCTAAACCACCGCCATTGCAAGCTTCCTGCATCCACTGTTCCTGCATGTGCACTTTGCCAGGTGCATAGTTTATTTGGGCTTTTCATTGGGGTGAGATTTTGAGTACAAATATATTCAATTCTGTGAGAGGAATTTGGTGCACATTAATTTTCACATGCTTGCTAGGAAGGATGACCACAGAAAAATGCAAGGGCACCAACCGGTGGAGCATCGATGTAAGTAGGAGGCTCAGACTACCTGAAGTATGTTGCCACATTTGCTTTATCCTCCTTTTCAACTGAAAACATTTTCCAATGCTCCTTTGGTGGGGTGCCATTGCTTTCTGCAATAAATTAATTATACCTTGCTATTTTAGCAGCAAAAAATATAATTGCAAGTGAATCTCATTTTCGTGTCAGAGCAACAACCTTTTTCTCGAACTTCTTGTTCCTACTTGCTGAAAGAAAACTGTGTTTTTTTACTATCAACCTTGAATTTTTCTTTCATGTCTTCTCTTGCATTATTATGGCGATCTGGGCTCTATGTCAAATGAAGTGACCAGACTGTCATAAGATTAGGCTAGTAATGCAAGCAAGGCGATGACTACATGTACATTTTGAATTGGTGCCTCAACAAGTGCTAGCATCTCTAACAATTTTTTGAAGTGATTGATGTTGCTGGCCACATCTTATGTTGTCAACTTTATTTGTGAAAACTTCCTCAGCTATATCTTAGGATGACTGACAGCTTGATATTCATAAATGTTAAACAACTTGAATTTCAATTGATTGTTGTGTTTGGCTACATATTAGGAGCCTCCTCTTTATTTGGTGAAGTTTGCCTCTTGTTAGAAAGGGGTAATTCGGGGATAATTGCTGCACAAGGCCTTGGGCTAACTTGGAATGTGTGTTATTCAATGTAAAATTTTGTTGTTTTTAACTCAATGTAGCTTAGTGTTACTTCCACCTGATTCAAGAAAAAAACGAAGTTGGATAAATAAGCTTAGAGTGTATTGTCTTAAGATCGAAGGCCCAAATTATTTGTTGAAGCCTGAATTTTTTATTACCATGTATTGACTGAAAATCTAGAAATATATGGTAGTATTTTTTTCCTTAAGCTTTACTGTGACTATGTTATCAAAAAGCGTTATTTCTTTTCAACTTGTATGGATGTCTGGGGCTTGGCATGGTTTTTTGGCTAGATGTTTACATAGCAGCTGTGTGAAGGCAAAACACTCTTCTGCTTTATATTTGTTGTAACTTGTTTTATGGTGCATCTATAGGCTGCAATAGTCAGTGCACAAAAAATCTGGAAACAAGTCAATTATTTACATAGCAGAAACTTGAACAACAAAGATAATGCGATAATGCCACTACACAACATATGCCCAAGAGCCAATAAGACATGTTTCCTTTCTAATTTATGGCAAACTATAGGATGCAATAGTCAGTGCACAAAAAATCTGGAAACAAGTCAATTATTTACATAGCAGAAACTTGAACAACAAAGATAATGCGATAATGCCACTACACAACATATGCCCAAGAGCCAATAAGACATGTTTCCTTTCTAATTTATGGCAAACTATACTTTAGGAACTATTGAAACTGTAGAAAACTTTGGAACGTTAAGAAGGCATTCAACAGTTAAATAAGCCAC
>APFE031652332.1:0-34310 GCA_000404065.3 Pinus taeda
GTAGAGAAACAATGGGCATTGCAGGGCTGGATAAATGACTAAGCTCTCCTGTGGCCCCATGTGGAAAGAAAACAACAAGTGGGAGAATGTTGGGTTGTGTTATTTTCTTTCCACGACTAGCTGATGTAGTTAATCGGGGGGTTAGAAGGGGCGCAGAGCCCCCCCTTCATTGCGACGATTGCGTAGCAAGGGGGGGGGTCACAGGGGGTTTGACGGGTGCAGGTAACCCCACTCTATGGGGTACGGGTAAAATTTTGTTTTTGGACCCTATATTAGGTTGGGCAGACCTACCTATGGTTTTGTGCATGATTTTTCGCATAGGGTTTTGGACGCGATGGTTTTCGGTCCATGGTATTGGATGCTTCGGCATGTATAAATATGTATTGTAACATTAAAAGGAACATAATGAAAAATTAAGCTGGTAGTCCCGGTTTTAGGATCTAGGGGAAAATCTCTGTGTATATGTGTTTTATGTGTGATGCTCTTGCATTGTTTATTTTCTATGTTTTAGGATTCGTATGCAGGTAACTTCTCTATAGGGTTAAAACCTACAGTGGAGCCTTGTGCCACCATTGCCAAAACCAAGATCCAGAATATTGAGCCCAAATATCCAAAGTAAGGGGAGTGTTTCTTCCACTCATAGATGTGGGTGAAGGGTTTGCCACTATAGTTCCTTTTCTACAACGAGAACCAAAATAATCTCATTTCAGTATAAGTTATGAAGCGGATAGACCTACTGACCAAAGCACACCCACAACCATACACCATCGGGCTGCTTCACCAAGGATGAGATCTCCACATCAACCAACAGTGTCGCCTTTCCTACAACATCAAGCCCTTCACGAATGAGGTACTCTGTGATGTTTCTCACTCTTGAAATTTGTGATGTATTATTACGCTAACCATACTTGTGGAAGTGTCATGTTGTGTATGAGTCAAGGCCTCACACTATTATTATTACTTTGGGGAGTAAACTATACAAAATACCAGAGGTAGCCCTGTCTTTTGCAATCTCTTTTATCTATGCTAAGCAATGTAGTAATATCATTTTGCAGACCATGGAATTTCTTTTCTTTTTTATTCGTTCTTAGAGTAAGGGGAAGACCGTGGCTATATTTGTGGCCCTCATGAAGGGTTGCACTGTGAAACAAAAATAGGTGGAAAAGGTCGTGAAATAATACATGGACATATTCTCTTCACCCACAGGGGTACCTTTGCACTATTAGGTTAAGCATTCGGTCGACCTAACTCCTGGAGCATCTCTACCCAATGGCAGGATATACTACCACTCTATTCTATAAAAAGAAGAAAGCAAGTGACAAATACAGGAGTTGCCGCAAAAAGGGCACATCCAACCAAGTTCCTCACCCTGTGGGAGCTTGATTATACTTGTACAAAAGATGGATGGGACCTGGAGACTCTGCATTGGTTATTGGGCACTAAATAAAATCACTTTTGGGAATAGGTATCCAACCCACAGATTGATGACCTTCTTTACCAGCTCAAAGGGGCCAAGAATTTTAGCAAGGTCGATTTAAAGTCTGGTTATCACCAAGTTCCAATAGAACCCATGGATGTATGGAGGGCTGTGTTCAAATCCAAGGAGGGCCTTTTTGAGTGGTTGGTCATGCCTTTCGGGATGAAAAATGCCTTTGCAAATTTTATGAGATTTATGGATGACATCATGCAACGCTTTACCAACTAGTTCATGGTTGTATATATGGATGACATCCTCATCTTTAGCAAGAGTTGGGAAGAGAAATTGAAACACATTCCAAAAATCCTTCAGACCCCGCAACAACACAAACTATATGACAACTTGGAGAAATTCACCTATGGAATGGGTGTGGTCCAATATCTAGGTTACGTCATTGACAAGTAAGGAGTGCATGTGGATCCAACTGAGATCTAAGTCATTTGGGATTGACCAGCCTTGACCACTCTAACAGAACTTCGCAACCTTTTGGGCCTTGCCAATTTTTATTAGAGGTTCATGTTGGGATTCTCTCATACAACTTGGCCTTTCAGTTAAGTCACCAAGGGAAGAGCGAAAGAAAATATTTTCTATTTCGAGTCCCAACAAAAGGTGTTTGTTGAGCTGAAGCATCGCCTTTGCTCTGCACCAGTACTCACATTGCTAAACCTATAACAACCATTTGAAATTGAGATAGACACCTCTGACTATGTGATGAGGCTCATCTTTGGGTAAATATATGGACCTTAATACACCTCCAAGCTTACTAAAGTCAACTCTTCTCATAATTCCTTACATGTTTTAATTATATTTTTCTTAATGAGATAAGTAAAAGTAAGATGTTATGTCTAGTGGTCTAATGTGCATTGATTGCAGGTTTTTGGGAGAAAATTATGGAAATTATGGCTAATTAAGGTGTAGGAACTCAAATGAGGCAAGAAGGAGAGATTATAGGAGATGGATCTTCCTCATTAAATCCTCACTCACTCGAATATCCTCCAATCAAATCACACTAGCTCGGAGTTGCAGGCAGCCAAGTCATGAAGATCATTGGCAGCTGAGCCAATGATAGTTAAAGAACCAGTTCATATTGAGATTGGAAGCCAAGCCTCCCTAAATCTAAGGAAGTTGTTGGAAACTTCATTTGTATAAATAAGTAGGTCTAGAGCATCATTAGGATTGAGATTTTTTATGCAAGATAACTAAGCACTTTCGAGTTGAAGGATTGTGGTGTTATGTATTATTTTTTGATATGTTAATGAAAATGAGAATTTCCTTGATCTAGAACTAATTTGACTTAGAGGGCTAAATCTCTTGGGTTAGGGCCCAACCCTAACAACATAGGTTCCTCTTACTATACTTGTATGCTTAGGTTATTTCATAGATTATTGTTGAATGAATTTTGGCATTGTTTCATTGCAAGTATTAGTGAATTTGATTAGTTTGCTTCCATTTGTGCATAGATTTAACAGTAGCTTTAGAGAGATAAAGGAATATCAAAAAGGCTGATAACAGGTGGTTCTTGCCTCATTCCTCCCTTTAGGGACCATGATTTGAAAGAAGAATTCCCATCAACCCCAAAAAGTCAGAATTCTGATTTCTTATGAAACTTAGGGTTTTTTGCTAATTAGGCGAGCATATTTAGTTTTTAAGGATAGTTTGTAGTTTTTATTTCTATTATCTCCAGCTTTTTATTAAATTTCATGATGTTTCAAAATAGGCTGCAAAGTATTTCCATGCATGAACTAGGCAAATGAATGATGAAGTTCTATTTTCTTCTGTTGTTGGAGATCTTTCTTGTTTTGACATGATTTATGGGTAAATTCCAGTGATGTGTGTTTTGTAGGAGTTTTAAGAGTGCAGGGAGATGTCATGTTAGCAACCCCATCCTAACCTTATCCATCCATAATCTCCATAAGCCACTAAGTCGATAAACTGAGTTATCATTTCATAAGACCAACTTGCCATGCTTGTTGAGCAAAGCCAACCATCCTAGAAACTTTGGTTTGAGTTCTGAGGAAGTCCTAGCCACTTCCTTGCTTTATTCCTTCCATCACTCACCTTCCCTAAGCCCTGTGCCACTTCCCAAATTACTCCTTATGCTTTCGGCTTGATCCTGTAGGAATACAGGGGATCCTGCAGGTGCATTGGGACATCCTGTAGGACAACTTGTAGTGGCCTATTTTGAGGTCGATTTGTGAAAAATGCATCAAGAAAGATAGGAGAAGACCCCTTCTTGCCTCACAAGCCTTTTGGCCCTTCACAACCACCTCTCTCCACACCTAACCCACTTGCCATACAATCAAGAAGAATTAACATTCATGTTTTCACAAAAAGGACAAAAAGAAAAGGTTGTTGTGTTCATTCATATGCACAACAGTAAAGTGTTTTGATTAGATCAAATTGCATGCTTAGGGTAGTTAGGGTTCCACATGTGTTAGCTTAGAATCATTATGAAGGAAGATCTCTTAACAGATACCTAGATGAGTGGTGTGTTTTAAGCATTTCTTTTAGTCTTTCATTACTGCAGTAGATAATATTTCAATTCTCTCAATTAGGGCAAAATTCCCATTTTCCCATTGGTAATCAAACTTCTTTTAAATCAATAGAAGGTTGGTTTGAGAAACCCTAGTGGTTTATCACCAGCTCAAGTGACAAAGAGTGGATCCATTGCATCTATTTGTGTATACAACACTGTCACCTCCAAGTTTGTACGAAGCCCAAGTTGATAAAATAAAGTTGGTAGCACCAAGAGTTACAACATTCTTGTTGCAATACTAGTGCTCATCACTATGCTATTAGTGCAGTTCTACCTAACAAGGGCTTCCGATGGCCTATCATAGTGAGACACTTTTTGAAACAATTCAGAAATACCTTACCTATGATAAGAAGATGTACTCCATTTTTCAAGCTTTCCGACAATAGAAACATTACATTCTGGGGAAGGAGATGGTCATCCACACATATCACCAAACCATGTAGTTTATATAGACTCAAGGGAAGTTTCAAAATGATCACCATAAAAAATGGTCCACATATCTGCAACAATTCCATTTGAATACCAAATTCAAGAAGAGTGACACTAATCATGTTGCAAATTGCCTCAATCAGCCACCGATTGCAACGTTGGCCACTCTTCTTAACACTTGTGGCCTCAAGACCTATGGATGTATGAAACTGTATAAAAATGATCCAGATTTCCCCAGCACAAACCAAATACTATTTGATGGAAAGAAAGTACCAAAATTCCACCTCTAAGATGCATTATTATGCTACTTGGGCCACCTTTGTGTTCATTCAAGCGAGCATGCTAAGTTTATTTGGGAGGTACACTATAGTCGAGTTGTAGGATACCTTGGTGTGGAGAAAAATGTGGTCGTACTACACAAATATTTTTATTGGCCAAATATCTGACTAGATATTGGAAAATACATCACATCCTGCATTACCTGTGTCATTTCCAAGGAAACTCTTAAGAAGAAAGGCTTGTATACTCCTTTGCCTACTCCTAGTCGACCCTTGGAATCCATTTCCATGGAATATATATCTGGCCTTCCTTATACAAAGCATGGAAACGACTGTGTATTTGTGGTCATCGACAAATTTTCTAAGATGACCATATTATCTACCTACAAGAAGAGTATCACAATCGAGGCCATTGCCAGACACTTCTTTGAAGAGTGTGGGTATATTTTGGTATTCCACAGACCATTATATCAAATCAAGATAACGGGTTCCTTAGTGTGTTTTGGTCGAGCCTTTGGTCATTGTTTGACACCAAGCTCACCAAGTCGATTACATTCCACCCCTAGACTGATGGCCAAACAAAGGTCATCAACAGGATGATTGTGCATATACTATGCATGTAAAAATTTAATCATCTACAAACATGGGATGAGAGTATCCCCTATGTGTAACACAACTATAAAAAAGCTCTCCATAGCTCGATTAGCCACAACCCCTTTCAAGTGGGTATGGCACTTCAACCATTATGTTCCCTTGATTGTGCATTAACTTTTGTAACTACACATGAAGAATCTTCCCATGTTCAGTTTGAAGGTGATAAAGTCACCAAGTTTATTGAGCACATTTAGCACATCTGCCAACAAGTTCACAATATCCTAGAGAAAGCCAATGCCAAATACAAACAATGGCATGATAAACACTGGGTGCCACATAAGTTTTAGGTGGGTGACAAAGATTTGTCACATTTGCAGAAAGAGCACCTCGTTGGAGTCCATTGTAAGCTTAGACTACTCCAATATGGGCCTTACACCATCACCAAGGCTTTGGGAGACAATTATTTTGATCTCAACATTCCCCCCCATTCCTTAGGCTACACCCATTTTTCAATGTGGATTGCCTTCAACCTTACTTTCCACCATTAATGGACACATTAGACATTGCAAAACAACTCACACCAATAGAGCTAAACCCAGACTGCATGGAACACGACACAACTAATCAGATCATGGACACATAGATCAAGGACACTCTCCAGTAGAAGATCCAATTGTACAGGGTTGTCAAAGCTGACCAACTCCTATACCAAGGCAAGTGGCTCACCAGGGACCAAGTTTAGCAGAAGTTTCCCTATCTCGTGGAAGCACTCAACACAATGGCGACCGTTGCTTCTTAAGGGGGGAGGACTGTTCTAGGTGGACATTGGTGGCCACACACCTATTTATTTGATTTTCTTCTAGGAATAAATAATTAAACCATTGTTTTATTATTATTCCTTGTTAAATTTGACCCAATCATGAAAAATAAACAGATAAATCATTATTTATCTTATTTTTTCCTAAGAATACCTAATTAATCACTAATTAATTATTATTCTTTGACAAAATTTGACTAAATCCCTCAAGAATAATTAAATAAATCATTATTTGTTTATTATTCCTTAACTAATTCCTTGACATGATAAATAAATCATTTATTTATTTATTATTTCTAAATAAAAGTTTAAATACTTTTTCCCTCCTAAAAAAATATAATAAAATATTCCAAGTGGTAATTCCAAGAATGTGACCAATAATATTTTATTATTGCTCATTATTCGAGGATAACTCAATATTTTGTTATAAATAGGAGTGTTTTCCATTCATTATTCACTTTTGATTATTTTCATTGTTGCACTCACTATTGTAACTCTGATTATTTTCATTGTCACATACCATATTTTTTGCTGGGTTTATGCATTATAGAGGAGAGAGACTCTACAAAAGCTGAAGACGTTTGAGGATAACCAAGAAATCATCCCATAGAGGGGGGTTGGTAACATTTGTCTGTTCTCTTCATGTGTTATTATAAAATTATTCTTTACATATTTGGTTTCCATTGGATGTTTTGTGGTTATTACTCTTTCTTTCACTATTTAACTATGATTGCAGGATAGATAAGAATTTTGGCAGGTTTTGTTTCTATTAATAGCTGCAAATCTATAATGTTTAGTATTCATTTCTATTGTTGAGATTGGTTGTCATCCACAATATTAAGTGGGTTCTTTTTGTACATCATTGAGAAGAAAACACTACAACAAATTGGCGACCCTGCTGGGGAATAATTCCGATTCAAAAACCTGGGTCTCCAATACAAATTGGCGACTTCGTATGGTTTTATACTTTAGATCCAGAAACCTAGGTGACCTTTGGTTTTCAGCTTAGGGTTTCTTATTTTTTCAATTCTATTAGTGTTTCCTAGTGTTTTAACCCTATATCTAATAAATTTTGACTTTCTTAAGCTTTCTAGTCATTTTCGCAGGTCACAAGAACCAAGCACGACAAAGGCGACACTTTTTTTTGCCTGAAATTTGTAGGCAGGGAGTCTCAAAACAAAAATCATGGTTTTTAGCCCAAAAGGTACGATCTGGGCTCCAAAACACAACTTTCTGCCCAAAAAGTGCGATTTCATCAAAAAACAGGTTAGAACCTGCGATTTCAGCGTTTTAGGGTTTTTCTCAGATGTGTTTCTGGGTTTTGCTGAGAGCTACCTGCTGGGTGTTTGACCTATGTCTCATCCCGCTTAAGCCTTGATCCATTCTATTTTTCTCGTCGAAGTTGAATTTAGCCTCCCCTAGGGATTCTAGTACACTTAGACCTTTTTAGGAGGAGTTTAGCTGAGTGAGAAGTCTAAGTTTCCGCAGCACTTTCAGCCACATTTTCCAGATCTGTAACATTTTGTTTTAGATCTGATAAGATAGGTTGCTACCATCCAAAGTTTCAAATTTAAAATTTTTTGGTCATTCCCTTAGGGTCCCATCAGTTGCCCTAGGTGTTTCACCCATCTCCCTATCTTTTTGCAGTAATCTTTCCCTCTGTTTTTTTGCTGTTGCTACACCACTTTCCAACAACTTAGAGTCACTTGATCCCAGTCACACTGACATTTAGATCTCTTGATTGTTTCAGTGTATTTTCCATAGGTTTAGCCACCAAGCAATATAGTATTTGCAAACCCAGTTTGGGTGGGGTTTAGTTAATTGTTTTGCTGTTCATTTTATGTTATTTATTTCAGTTTGTTTGTAGCAAACTTTTTTCTTGTTTTTTTTACAAACACGATATGGGCTTAATCAATTAATACACTTGCACACACTTGCACACCTTAAGCGAAGGGCGCTTGGTTTACATCGCTAAGCCAAGACTTAACATAATAAATTTATCTCACCGCATTAGAGACAAAAGATATATTGTTTATCTCCCTTCACCATTTCCATGTTCCATGTGTCCTTCCATCATTGTGCCACTAAGGCGTGTATCGTGGAGACTATTAGGCCTTTACCCCCATTTTTCTCTTGGGCATATTACCCCTCCCGATCAGGTTTGAGTTCATAGCCCTCCGAGTCCCCATACCAACTCTTCTCCTAGTCCTTTTGATTCCTCATCTGATTCCGAGCCTCCTTCACTGCATATCGTTAAAATGTTTGGACCCATCAGGCGAAACAGTCTCAAGAACTGTTCTGATAGCCCCCATGCTCCCCTTTATGGTTGGGTTAAGTCTATTGGATCTTAACCAGTTGATAAACGACCCCATACACCATGATGCTGGTTGGCCCTCTATGTGGGCTAAGCTTCCCTGAGACACCCCAATGTTTGAGGGTATTACTGGAAAGGATCCTACCAACCATGTTCGATCCTTCCACATGTGGTGTTAATCCAACTCCATAACTGATGACTCCATTCATCTTCGGCTCTTCTAACACACACTCACTGGAGATGCTGCAAAATGGTATGTAGACCAGCCCTTCTCCTCTCATTCCATTTTCACAACGCTTGCTAAAGCGTTCTTATCATATTTCCAGTTACCTCTCTGGTACGACACTGGTACTGGGATTTTTACCACATTTCGCCAATCCTCCGCTACTCACCTTTCTGACCATGTTCAAGAGTGGCATCGAAGGAGGAGCACATGTCATGCCCTGCCTTAGAAGACCGTGTTTATTTAGATTGGTTTCTTAAGAGCCTTTTATCCCCCATCAGGAAAGATGTTGTGTCTCATTTTCCTCAGACTGAGGAAGAAGCTTTCCAAATCGCTTTGAGACACGATCTGATCTATGCTCAATCTAGTTATGTCTATACTATTATTCCAGACCTTCCTCGTCCTGGAAATGTTAATGCTTCGGGGGCATCTCAAGCCGCTGACGGTATCGCTGGATCCATTTCACACTCTTCACCATATACTCAACAGAGTTATGGTTATCCACAAGGGGGCACCAGTTCCTCCAACATTTATGACCCTCATGCTAGCAACGTGTTTCCAGGGCCCCAAACCGTCTACCAAACTGTTGCTCCTTCTTATGCACAGCCTGGCGCTTCAGCCCCTCAAGCATTAACACCGCAACATCCCATGCATCCTCAACCCTATTAGCTACCCCCCCCTCAGGGCCAGGTGTTTGCACAACAGAGTGATACCAATCCCACAATTTCGAAGAAAAAGAATAAGGGGAAGGGTAACAAGTGTAACCAGGGTAACTAAGATAACCAGCCTAGTGAACTCGAGTGGAACCAATCTAACACTAACAACCAACCCAACCAAAACAAGGCTATTCATATGAACAAGCCTTGTGCAAGTTGTGGTGTACATGGCCACCATACACATGAGTGTCCTCTTTAAACCAAGATGCACCAAATTTGGGAAGCTCAAGCAGCTTCTCGAGGTCAACAATCACCCCAGAATCCTGCGCCACCTCAACTGGCCGTGTTAAAAAATCCTTTCCCTCAGCAATGATTTACTGCTACTCAACCCCAACCAGGTTAAGCAGCCCACCTTCCCCAACCTTCTAGTCCCGGTGACTACCAGATCCTGATGATGAACTCTGATGAGGTTAACCTCTCCAATATCAACCTACAAACTCGGACGCGTCAATATGACAAGCCCTCCACTTCGTCAGCTGCTGAGTCCAAAACCAAATTTTCCACTGAGCCTCTTATGACAAAAAAATGGTATTTACAGATCCCTAAACCCAAATTTGAGGCCATTCCCAAGATCCCAGAGGGACCATTACATCATAATGTGACTTCTAACAAAGATGCCCATACATACAGTATAGTAGACGACTTGGTGCAATCACCTGCTGCAATGTCGACACTGGAAGTCCTCCAGTCATGCCCTTCCCAAAATAAGGCTTTACTAATTGCCTTGGGTGTAGTGGATCCTTTCGACGATCACTTTATTGTCTTCCTGGTTGATACATCAGAGCACCCCTAATTACCTTCATCTGTTGCTTTCTAGATACCAGTTAGAGTCCCTAATGCCATTGATCCAAAATGGATTTTGGATAGACTCCTAAGTCTAAATGTTCCTCACTGAGGAAAATGAAAGCCCAAGGGAGTTCCTGGAACTAACCCCATTACAGAGATCATCTCATTTTGAATCTCCTGCAACTTGAATGGGAAAAAACTGACTTAGGATGTAGAAGTTATCACAAAATGAAGCTACCCTTTTTCCTTCGAAAAAAAGGCAAAATTCCCTAAAAAGGGGTCCAAAAAGCCCTTTAAGTATGCTAAATCTCCTAAAATATCAAAACCATCACAAAAGGAGAAGTTTTAGAAATAACGGACTACACTATTGGAAGGAAAAAACACAAAGAAATGACCAAAAACAGGCCTATCAGAGGCTTAAACCAACAATGAATAGGAGTCATCAGATCTGGCCGATCAACGGTCTAGATTCGATCGGAAAATTGCAATCGGCGGTGGTAGGCAAAGGATATCAGAACATGTTATATGATTATTGCGATCGCGATATCACAATCGACATATATAAATGAGTGATTACAATCGGCTTGGGGCATGTGTGATATGTGATTGCAATCGATTGCATCGCAATATCGCATTGGAACATTACAATGGAGCGAGACCGATAGCCGGACCTGATAAAGATTTTGAAATCTACCCAAAGGAATTTTTTTTTTTTTTTTTTTAAATGTATTTTCGCATATTTCGTTTAATAAATGAAAAAAAAAGAAAATGCGCCGATGCGATATTACGGACTTGAAAGTGTTTATTAACGCTGTTATATATAATTTCAAGCCTGATAAAGCCATTTTAGGGGGTTTTTCAATGTTTTTAATGTATTCTCAATATAAAGGGAAATCACGATATGAGCGGGATTTCGGGCGGGAAAAGGGCGGTAAGTGGTTTGGGCCAAGCTCCGCCTGATCCCATACAATGGTTGCCATGTGTCCAGGCTGAGGAGAGAAAAAACCAATCTCATTGGGCGGTTAACCACTGTATGAAAGGGTCGCCCGAAACAAACCACAACCGTTGGATCTGGGTCTCCCAGATCAACAATGGAGATGCGATGTTGGTGTACAAGCAGACTCGATAGGAGTTATAAAGTGGAATTAAGGACTTTTGAAGTTTGATAAATAGAGATTTGGCGATTTTTCCCATGTTTTACAACGTTTCTCTGTGTAAACAGGGAACGACTATTTCTGGTGGATTTCAAGCGCCGATGCACTCTTCCATTGTAGAACGGGTGGCCACCTCCCCTAAAGGCATTAACAATGATTATTTAACACTCAGAGAGGGGATTTGAGCGGACAAAAGTAGGAAGCCAAAGAGCCCGAGAGGGAAAATGAACTGACAACCCTGATTTGGCTTAAAAAGCCACAGAACGACAGAGACAAGGGTTGTTGAAGGTTGTTGGAGTTGTTGCTGAAAGCGAAGCCAAAGCAGGAAGCTAAGGCGAAAAAGAGTAGAAAGAGGCAGTGCAGAAGGAAAAAGAACATCGAAGGGAGTCACTTGGAAGTCAAGTGAAACACCAAGAGAGCTGTAAACTAATAGAGGGCCAAAGAAGCCAGAGTCGAAGAGCCAGAGCCAGAGGCAGAGCCGAAGAGCCAAAGTCAGAGCTAAGAGCCAGAACCGAGAGCCAAGAGCCAGAGCCAAGAGTCAGAGCTTCAAGAGCCAGGGAAGACATGGTGTCTAAACCCACTATTTCTATGTAAAACAATAGGAGTTGAGCCAAGAGCTTGTAAAAAGGACTTATGCCATAATCCCAGAGAGCCTAGTCAAGTTGACTAGAGCTCAAGGAGACGTATTCCAAGAGTTTTGGGTGAAATCCATATTAAATCGCTATTCTGTGTCTTTTGTTTATTACTGCGTTAGTTATTATTGTCTGTATGTACATATCAGCATAACATCAGATTTTAAAGCACATTAATTTACAACACCTAAATAGCTTAAGACAAACATAAGAATATGCCCATATTTTCAAGCATTTTTAATTCCACATTGGTTAATCAATAAGACTTGGGAATATTTAAAGCTTTGGAAGTGGGAGAGGTTCTTGTAAGTTAGACAAGAATCCTAGGAGCCCCATTTTCAGATCAGGTGGTATCAGAGCTTAAGTTTGATTAACCACACCTTCAAAGAAGGCTATATCAGAATGCTTGATTGACAGAGCAAAGATTGATTGTCTGATTGATGTATGCTTGTTTGCAGACTAATTATTGTTTGAGTTGCAGAGGTGAAGGGAAAGCTATTGATAGCTCAGTCTGGGAAGGACAAGAAGGAAAGAGAGTTGAAGGCACTCTTCTTATTCAAAAGGACCTCAAAGAAATCCTTGAATCACAAGAGGTTTGTTGCAAAAGGTTGCTTAATAAATCTTTTTATTTAAGCTTGTTTGAAGTTCTTTTGTTCATTGGCATAATGACAACTTCTACAAGTGGGTCCTCAAATTCTGCATTCTTCACAAGATTCTTTGGTGAAGACATGAAGCAAGAGTTGTCCACCATGATGGATATGGTTGAGAGAAATGTATGAGGATGGAAGGAGAAGCAAAATGCTTATAGAGAAGTTGAATTCTGTGGACGAAGAGAAGCAGTTGCTTTCTGACAAATTGCAGGAAATGGAGAGGCAACTTCATATTGCAAATATGAACTTGAAAAGGATGCATGAGTTGGAGACACAACTCTTTGTTGCCCAAGAATCCTTGGTCAAGTATTAGCTTGAAGAAGAGGTAAACCATTCCAGTTTGTCTTCAAATTCTTCTGAGAATGCTTATATTGGTTCTTTTGAAAAACATACTAAAGGCATAGGTTCCAAGCGAATGTCCAAGATGGGTTGTGAAGGAAAAGGTTTGGGTAGACATGCACAAGGTATTGTTGAGCCAATAATGATTGAGGAGAGGCCTAAGTATTTGGGTCTAGGCTATGGGCAAGCTAATGGAGAAAGTTCCAAGGCTGCCATGAAGGCCATTGAAGCAGCACCAAGAAGGAGTTTCATTACAAAGTGTGAAGATTGAATTCAGGAGGAATTTAATCGCTTGAAACATCATTTGTAGGATGCAGGTGTTCAGAAGCACACACTTGAACCAGAGAGTTGGGGAGACTCCAATATCCTTGAAGAGATTCATGGTGTTCCAAAGGGAACCACTTCTTCATTTGCTTCACCTCCTCATGAAGGCAATAAAGGTGAAAGAGAAAGGTATAAATCTGGTTCTAAACATTTTTCTTTTGATTGTGCAAAGCATGAAAAATTCCACATATGTATGGGAAAAGAATTGCATGTTCCTTTTGTGGGTTGGATAACCATAATGTTTCTAGATGTTGGAAGAGAATGGGCACATACATGAAACTTTTGAAGGAAAAGAAGCAAGTAGCCAAAGGTCCATTGGATAAGGCAAATCATGCTGTCAAGAGGATGCACATGCAATGCACTCACTGCCATAAGCAAGGGCATCTTGCTGAAAAAGTGTTGGACACTAAATCCAACAATGCTTCCACTAAAGCTAAAGAAGAAGGTGGAAAGAGAAGATGGCAGAAATGGAAAGGAAGATTCCATGACTGATGTGTCTCAGGATGATTCACATGTTGATGCTAATGTGCAGACAAAGGTAGTACCTTTGAAAGGGATTGGTGAGAAATGGCTAGAGTTCTTATCCAATTAAGGTTGCATGTCTATTGATGTATCTATTTGCATTTCTTTTTTAATGAGATGCAATTTGTAGGTTTTGACCAAGAAGGTGAATGGAAAAGTTGAGTAGGAGACTCACTTTATTGCTGCAACATTATATTTCATTTCAGCTTCGAAAGTACAGTGTACTTAAGTGAAATTTGAAGGGTGAAATGCATGCATGAACATGATATGCATGGACATAGGGATGTCGATGTTTTCCTTGTTTTGAACATGTATGTGTAATTAACTTGTAGGGTTGATTGCTTTGACATGCATGTGATGCAATGTTGACTTGGGAGAAGTTAACATGGTCTCCAAGATGGAGATAATGATGAAGTGTTTCATCTTTTGGAAAAGAGTCCTAATGGTCTTTTTTAACATGCTTGACTTGAAGGCTCATTTGTTTAAAGGCATGTTTTGTAGGCTTGTTATCTAGTCCATCATTTGTATGCAAATGTAAGACATGGAGGTGTTCACAAGATGTGAAAATCTATTTATTTTGTTGAAGTAGGAGTTTAGGCCATCCAGTTGTTGTCTGTGTTTCTGTTCTTGTTAGCAGTTGTTGTTGACAGCTTGTTCAATAGGTACAAATGAAAGTTTTGTGGAGTAGATGAAATTCACATTTGTTTGAGCCACCTTGGATCAATGATCAAGGCAACTAAGTTCAAGCCACCTTCTATGACCATTTTAGTACAAGTTCTACAAGAAGGCAAGGAGGAAGACAATTCTTCCCAGGAAGACCAGCCCCATCCAAGAAGGGAAGTGGTTAGAGACTTTGGTTCAGAGGCACTATGCAAAGGCAAGTGTAGGGAGGTTGAAAGAAGAGGGTGAGTCACTCTCATTTACTATTCAGATCAGTATATCAGTCTTTTGGAGACCAAAAGTTCTTTTAGTGGGAAGGCGTGATCCAAAATGGATTTTGGATAGACTCCTAAGTATAAGTTTTCCTCACTGAGGAACATGAAAGCCCAAGGGAGTTCCTAGAACTAGCCCCATTGCAGATATCGTCTCATTCTAAGTCTCCTTCAACTTGAATGGGCAAAAACTAACTTAGGATGTAAATGAAGCTGCCCTTTTTCCTTTGAAAAAAAAGGCAAAATCCCCTAAAAATGGGTTCAAAAAGCCCTCTAAGCATGCTAAATCTCCTAAAAGATCAAAACCATCACAAAAGGAGAAGTTTTAGAAATATTGGACTACATTATCGGAAGGAAAAAACACAAAGAAATGACCAAAAGTAGGCCTATCAGAGGTTTAAACTGACAATGAATAGGAGCCGTCGGATCTGGCCGATCAACGGTCTAGATTTGATCGAAAAATTGCAATCGGTGGTGGCAAGCAGAGGATATCAGAACGTGTTATATGATTATTGTGATCGTGATGTCACAATCGGAAAATACAAAGGAGCGATTACAATTGGCCCGGGGCATGTGCGATATGTGATTGCGATCGATCGCATCGCAATATAGCATCGGAACATTACAATGGAGCAAGACCAATAATTAGACCCGATAAAGATTATAAACGATATGCCATAAATTTTTAAATCCACCCAAAGGCATTTTTAATGTATTTTCGCATATTTCGTTGAATAAATGAATAGCGAAGAAAATGCGCTGATGCGATATTATGAACCTGAAAGGGTTTATTTACACTGTTATATATAATTTCAAGTCCGATAAAGCCATTTTATGGGTTTTTCAATGTTTCTAATGTATTCTCAATTTAAAGGGAAAGCATGATATGAGTGGGATTTCGGGCGGGCCAAGAGCGGTAAGTGGTTTAGGCTGGGCTCTGCCCGATCCCATACAATGGCTGACACGTGTCCAGGTTGAGGAGAGAGAAAACCACCCTTGTCGGGTGATTAACCCCCATATGAAAGGTCCGCCCAAAAATGAACCACAACCGTTGGATCTGGATCTCCCAGATCAACAATGGAGATGCGATGTTGGTGTACACGCGGACCTGATAGGAGTTATAAAGTGGAATTGAGGACATTTGAAGCCCGATAAACAGATATTTGGCAATTTTTCCTGTGTTTTATAGCGTTCCTCTGTGTAAACAGGGAACGACTGTTTCTGGGAGATTTCAAGCATTGATGCACTCTTCCGTTGTAGAACAGGTGGCCACCTCCCCTAAAGGCATTAGCAATGATTATTTAATGCTCAGAGAGGGGTTTTGAGCGGACAAAAGCAGGAAGCTAGAAAGCCCGAGAGGGAAAATGAACCGACAAACCTGATTTGGCTTAAAAAGCCACAGAATGATAAAGCAGGAAGCTAAGGTGAAAAAGAGCAGAAAGAGGCAGTGTAGAAGGAAAAAGAATAGCCAAGGGAGTCACTTGGAAGTCAAGTGAAAAGCCAAGAGAGCTGTAAACTGATAGAGGGCCAAAGAAGCCAGAGCTGAAGAGCTAGAGCCAGAGCCGAAGAGCCACAAGAGCCAAGAGCGACAGCCAAGAGCCAAAGCTTCAAGAGCCAGGGAATGAAATGGTGTTTGAACCCACTATTTCTGTGTAAAATAGTAGGAGTTGAGCCAAGAGCTTGTGAAAAGGACTTATACCATAATCCCAGAGAGCCTAGTCAAGTTGACTAGAGCTCAAGGAGACGAAGCCCAAGAGTTTTGGGTGAACTCCATAATAAATCGCTGTTCTGTGTCATTTGTTTATTGCTGCGTTAGTTATTATTGTATGTATGTACATATCAACATAACAACAGATTTTAAAGCACATTAATTTACAGCACCTGAACAGTTTAAGACAAACATAAACATACAACCATATTTTCAAGCATTTTTAATTCTACATTGGTTAATCAATAAGACTTGGGAATAGAATATTTAAAGCTTTGGAAGTTGGAGAGGTTCTTGTAAGTTAGACAAGAAGCCTAAGAGCCCCATTTTCAGATCAGCCATCATCTCCAGATGCATTACTGATGAAGGCACATCCACCTGTGTGATGTTCGCTACTGTTTGGAAACAACTCAAGTCACCTAAGTTGTCCCCCGCCACCATCACTTTGCATGCATGGGATGGACATTCCTCCCAGCCCCTCGACATGTACCACAACTATCTAGTGACTCTTGCAGGTAAGACTGTCCATGTCGATATCGAAGTCATTAATGTCCCTTTGGATTACAACATCCTCTTAGGTCATAGTTACACATACGCCATGTCAACTGTCACATTTGCTGTCTTCCGTCAACTAGTCTTCAACTCCTTGCACTAGTGTCTCACTTGAAGTCTATAAAGAATCCTCGTTGTTGGGTGTTTTCCTTGGTCCTCCCCCTCCATCTCAGAGATTAATTCTATGAGCGTTTTCATTGTACAAGTGTCACCCTTGAGTTCCTCGCAAGTTAACCTCTTAGAGGTTTCCGCAGGTGCTTCTGTTGAACCTCTTTTGACAGAATCCCAGGTCTCAACATCAGTAGATCCTTCATCTACCAACCCATCATCTACTATTCAAGACGATGTGTATGTGAACCTTTTGTCTCTAGTTGATGCACCAGGTAACGCCGCTCATCATGTAGCCAGTCTTCCTCTAGTCCGCCCATCTTCCATTCTGATGAGGACATCATGGAAGCCATGTCTACCCCTAACTACTCTTAGGATGATATGTGCCACTGTGGATACTTCCTTCCATAGTAGTCCCATGACCAGTATGTTGTGGAATCAAAAGACTCCATCCATTGTGAAGTTGTTTGGTTTCGAAATCCCATTCCCACCCCAGATGCTTTTGAAGAAGGGGGTATGGACAACATCTCTCCTACTATCAAAATCAACATTTTAGATCAACCAGGGATCTAAGAAAACATTGCCTTGGGGGCATAGTGCACCTAGAAGAAATTGAAGCTTACACCAAGCTCTTCATAGAATTTCGTGATGTTTTTGCCTAGTCCTATTTTGAGATGCCTGGACTTGATCCCACCATTGTTCAATACCACATCGACACATGGCCCGATGCCACTCCTATCCGGTAGAAGTTGAGACCCATCCACCCTTCTCGATTTGAGGCCATCAAATCTGAAATTGACAAGCTTAAGCATGTTGATTTCATCTATCCCATTGAGTATACCACATGTGTATCCAACCCAGTTCCTGTTCTCAAGAAACAAGGCACCATTTGTGTCTGCACGGATTTTCACGACTTGAACAAAGCTTGTCCCAAAGACAACTTTCCCACACCCTTTATTGACTAAATCATTGATGAGTGTGTGAGGCACGATGTTTTATACTTTATGGATGAATTCCCTAGATACAACCAGATTAGTATCCGTTGTGCCGATTAGTTAAAGATAACGAGAACCTTTGCATATCAAATAATGCCATTCAATTTAAAAAATGTTGGAGACACATTTTAGCGGGCCATGTCATACTACTTTCATGAATTGGCACACCTTATCCTTACTTACCTTGTCGATCTCACTGCTTGTTTGAAGTCTCGAGCACAACATATCCACGATTTGCGCACCATATTTCTCCAATGTTGCAAGTATAACATTCATCTTAATCCGTTGAAATGTGTCTTTTGTGTTCCCACCGGCCGTCTGTTAGGCTTCATTTTGTCAAAAGACATATCACTCTTGACCCCTTGAAAGTTCAATCCATTCTCGAACTGCCACCTTCTCGTACCTTGTGCCAGTTACAAAGCCTTCAAGGCAAAGACAACTTCCTTTGCAGGTTCATGCCTGACGATGCGACCACCGTGCATGGGTTTCTAAAAATCCTTTGCTCCATGATTCCATTTTTTTAGGATGACCATGCTGAATAGTCTTTTGATGCCCTAAAACATGCTTTCACCTCCGCACCCTTGATTAGTCCCCGCGACTTCACCAAGGAATTCATCTTATAGATCTCAACTTGTACCCATTTAGTCGACGAGGTTCTTATTTAAGAAGATGAATATCGAAATGAGCATGTTTTTCTTTTTTTCTCAATATGACTACTTCTATTATTGATACAAAAAAATTACAACAAGGCCGTGGCCTTGAGAGTTCAGTCTGTTGATGGCATTTTACAAAAAACACATAAGATCAGTACAGTTCTCGACACATTACAGTTTTGAACATGGACAGAAACATGAAACAATTGATATATGTAGTAACGACACACTGAAATGCAGGATCTTGAGCCAAAATCATAGCAACGAAAACAGAATTAATCGAGGCTAGTCATCATCTGTAGTATAGGGCTCCTCAACAACCAGACACCCGTATCGAAGAGAGTCCTCTGAGTCCGAATGAGGGGCCACCGAGCCGGAGGGATCGCCACGCACGGACACACCTGGGCCATTGGGGTTTGCCAGAATTGACGACGAAGCATTCTCCTCGACTGGGCGTAAATGTTCCTCTGGATTTACAATTCTCTGTTCCGCAGGTGCTTCAGCTTGGGCCACTCCCAAATTACTGTTGCCTTCAAGCTTTTCAATAGAGACGGAAATAATAAAAGTAGCATTATCGAGTGAGCAAGGGAAACGATACCGCGCAGTATGGTGAGCAACATGTTCACATACTGCAGCTCCAGATCTACCATGACCCCTTCCTCTGCTGCTCCTCGTTGCCGGAGGACAACGCCTTTCAGGTTCCAGAGTGTCAGAAGAACGCTGCAAGACCGCTCGACCACCAGAGCCCCCTCTTCTGCTCAGTAACCTGACTCTTTCACGCTGCATTTTTGCTTGCTCTGAGCTGGGTAACAACAGAGCCTCCCAATAACCATACAAACTCTGCACATTAACAGTTTTGTGAACCCCTGTAGAGGGATTAAGAGAAACGCCCAGAACTGGAAGTAAAAACTCGACAGCGGAATGCATTGAAGCTGGTATGCTATGAGCGTTTAAGGAGCGGCAGGATGCGGCGCGTGAGACGATGGGTGAACACAATAAAGGCCTCATTAAAGAAGTTTTGCAGGCCCATCTCCCTTCCCAAGCGATCTCACTCGTGGCATATGTGAGTTGACAGATGCCCATATGATGCGCCGCCTGATTGTCCTTTGGATAGTTAATCACCCGCATCCAGGGGTGAGTGATCTTGATGCACCAGGGAAATGCAGTCCTGCTTGAGCTGATGATCATTTGTTTCATCGAGGGTACCTGAGAATTGAAGAAGTTGCTGGTTTATGCCTTGATTGGCTAGCCTATCCACAACTTGATTGGTTGTCCGTCTAACATGCTTGAAGGTTATGCTTTGAGGATATCTCAGCCTTTCCTCCAGTTGTTCCAATCTGCTAAGTAATCCTAGCTGGTAGCTATCTTGGCTGTAGACGTGCCCGTTTGGATTCTGGTCACTGCATTTATTAGTATAAGCGAGTCTCCTTCTACCTCTAAGGGGTAGTAATTTTTTGTTCTGCAATACAGATCCCTTGCCAGAGACCTTCCAACTCAGCCACGTTGTTGGTGTCTTTGCCGATCGAACCATGATAGATGAATAGTGCGGCACCTAGATGGTTCCTAAAGATTCCTCCATATCCTATGGGTCCGAGATTGCCCTTGGCAGCCCCATCAAAGTTTAATTTGAATGAGTTGATAACAGGAGGGGACCATTTGAGGGGCAAGGAAGAACTAGATACGGGATGGGCTTTGATCTGGGCAAGAAAGGATAAGTCCAGATTCCAAGCTTTCAGGATAAGACTTTCCTGAGGAGTGTCTGGTATGTCCGTATCATGCCAGCTGCGTATGGCTAAAGTTTCTTGAAGATTTTGTTTCAAGAGGAGCCATAATGCATCAATTGGCCTGCTGCTACTATTGAAGATGCGGTTATTTCTTTCTTTCCAGAGGATGCAGTAGAGGAAACCCGGTATTAGGTTCCACAGTGAATTCAGTAATGGGATTTTAAAGGGATGCTTTGTCCATGTGCGGATGGTTTCTGTGATGTCTCCCCTTCGATTTTCTGATCTCCTGTTACATTGGTCAATTCTTTCCCATAGTTGGGTTGCTAGCAGACATGTCTCCATTAGATGCCTGATGGATTCAAGGTGTATATTACAATTGGGGCATCGTGATGGACCAATGAATCCTCTTTTTGCAGGTTGTCCCAGGTGAGTATGCGTCTTTTGCTTAGCAGCCAGACAAAATTGGAGATCCTGGGCCATATGCCTGGCTGCCAAACTCTTTCCCAAAGTGGATCTTTATCTGTTTGGGAGGCGGAGTAGTGAAGCTGGTGAGCTTCCTTAGTTGTGAACATTCCTTTAGGTATGTGACCCCATCTCAGTTTATCCTCTAGATGTGAGCATTTGATTTTCCTTTGATTTATTTCCTGTTCTATATCTGTATACGTTTCCCCTTGCCAATCAGGTTGCCAAGTGTTGCCTGGTTTCTAGATTCTGAAGTCATGGATCGTGTGAGGCTGCCAGAATTGTTGTGCTAGGATTCGATCAGCATGTTTCGAGTATGCCTGCCAATGTGGCTTGTAGAAAAGGGTGGCTATTTTTGGAAGTTGTTGCCATGAGTCTTCCCAGAACCTTGCTGTAGTGCCCAAATGGATTTCCCAAAAACTATGTTCTTGAATGAAGGTGCTATGAAGTTTTGCGGCATTCCATATCAGTGAGCCTTGAGTGGTTGTGCTGATTCTAATGAGATCCTTCCATTGACTGCCAGGAGCGTATTTTTCTTGCCAAAGTTTGGCCCAGGGAGTGTGAGGTTTGGAAATCCAGTTCCACCAAATACGAGCCCCCATAGTGTTGTTACTTTGCATGGGATCCCTTAGTCCAAGCCCGCCTTTTGTTTTTGTGCTGCATACTTCTTTCCAGTTGACAAGATCCCATTTCCAGTTGAGCACAGAGGAGCCCCGTAGAAAATCTCGCTGGAGGTTGCGTATTGCTTTGAGTGCCCATTTTGGAGCTGCAAGAATGGAGAAAAGATACAAAGGCATAGCTTGGAGGATCGATTTGATCAGGATCAGTCGACCGGCTATATTTAGGGAGCGGAAAGTCCAGGATGAGAGTCTTGATTCCAACTTATCAAGAAGAGTTCTCCAAGAGGTGTGATTGATGGTGGAGTCAATCAAGGGGGCTCCCAGGTATTTAGAGGGAAGCGAGGCAATGGTGAACCCCAGAGTGCGAGCTATATTCCTTTGAGTGGTAACCGGGGTATTGAAAAAGAAGAGTTGGGACTTTGAACCATTGATGGATGTGCCAGAGGCTTCCGAAAAGAGAGAGAGCAGAGATTTAAAAACTTTGTCTTCTTGTGAGGAGGGATGACCAAATAACATTGTATCGTCGACAAACTGATGATGGGATAGGGCATTGTGGCCATGAAGCGAAATACCTTTAAGAGCAAGGAAAGAGATGGCTGAAGAGAGGAGACAACTTAGGCCTTCTTCCATGAGAACAAAAATAAAGGGAGAGAGGGGATCCCCTTGACGAATTCCACGGGAGGGTTGAAAAGGCGTGGAGGGGGCGCCATTGAGCATAACAGAGAAGCTAGGAGAGGAAATGAGGTTTGAGATCCATCTGGTCCAGGTGGGGTTGAAGCAAAAAGCTAATAACATCTGGGTAATGTCATTCCAGCTAAGTTTATCAAATGCTTTGGAGAGATCTAGCTTAAGAATCATACCTGGTTTTTTCAGAACCTTGAGAGAGTGGATCACTTCATTTGAGAGTATGATGCCATCCATGATCTGCCGCCCTTCTACATAGCCCGTCTGCTCTGGAGAGATGAGAAGAGGAAGTAGAGGTTTGAGCCTATTTGCCAGAACTTTAGATATGAGCTTGTAAATGACATTGAATAATGCTATCGGTCGGTATTTATCCGACTTATTAGGTTCATCGCCTTTGGGGACTAGGGCTATAAAAGTAGTATTGAGGGAGGGAAGAAGCCAGTGCATGGTTCTTGATTCTTCTACTAATTCCCATACCTCCGTTTTGATAAGTTCCAAAAACTCGTGGAAGAAATTGGCAGTGAATCCATTAGGGCTGGGAGCTTTGCCGTCCTTGAGTTGACCTAACGCTTCTTCTACCTCCTGAAGAGATATGGACTGGAGCAGTTTGTTGTTGTGATCCTCTGTGATGATTTTGGGAATATGCTGAGTGATTTTCCTAATGGATTGATCTATGTTGCCAGGAGGTTCCCTGAGAATTTCCTCGAAGTAATCTTTGAATTCTTTCTCCATGTCTTCATGCTTTTCCAGCCTATCCCCTTGTTGATTATTTATGAATGTTATGTTATTATTCATTCTTCTTTGGATTGTGGTTCCGTGGAAGAATTTTGTATTTTTTTCCCCCTCTTTGAGCGAGTGGATTTTGTACTTCTGTCTCCAAAGGATTTCCTCTTGCTTCTGGCGGGCTTCGATCTGATTCCGAAGAGTCTGCTCTTGTTGTGCTTGTTCCTACGTTCTGCCTTCCAGGATGAGAGTTTGTTGAAGTACCATCATTTGTTGTTCCAGTCTTTTGCGATTCTCAAATATGTTACCAAACTGAGTGCAATTCCAGACTTTGAGAACTTGCTTTAAGTTTTTTAATTTCCATTGGAATTGGAACATTTTAGCTCCTGGAGGTGGAATGAATGAGTACCATGCTTCATTTACTACAGTTTTGAAGTTGGGATGTGAAAGCCAGAAGGCTTCATATCTGAATGGTCGATTGCTTCTATTGCCTGGCCTTGCCCATTGCAACATAATTGGCCAGTGATCTGATCTGCCTTGAGGTAATATAGAAGCGTGAAAGTCCCCTCCCAGGTGTATGGCGTTATCTGAGATAAGAAACCGATCGAGTCTGGAGGCGATGTGGTGGGTGCCTTTGTGCTTCTTGGTCCATGTAAAGACTCCATTAGAGGTTTGAATGTCCATGAGTTGGTTATTTTGAATGAATTCTTTGAATCCACTGCTGTCATTGTCAAGCCGTATTCTACCTCCCTGTTTCTCCTCCATTGTCTTTATAATGTTGAAATCCCCTCCACTGATCCAAAGGGCGCACTGTCTATTGGCATTAAGGATGGTAAGAGTGTCCAGAAGATCGATTTTTTGCTGAAGATTCTACGGAAAATAGACATTTGAGAGGTGCCCATGTATGTTGGTACCTATGAGATGAAATGAAGCTTGAATGAGGTAATGAGTAGCATGAAAGTCACTTAGAGTGAGAACTTGTGGGTTCCAAAGGATGGACAATCTGCCAGAGGCTCCAGAGGTGTCTTTTGATACAGAGCAGCTGCCTGCCCATTTTTTATTACGAATTTTTTCCATGGCATTATTGTTGCTTTTTGTTTCTTGAAGAAAAACTGAGGACGATTTTTCTTGCTGTATCAAGTTTTTTATCATTCTATGTTTTGAGGGGCTATTGAGACCTCTCACATTCTAGGATATGAGCTTCATGAGGAACCATGGGGTTTAGGTTTGTAGAACTTTGTCAACTTAGGGAATCTGCCCGATTCCATAAGTAGTTCTCCTACTATGATTGTCCTTTGTAGATCAGTTTTGCGCCCTCTTTTATTGGTTTCTTTAAGAATTTTTTTTTCCATCCCATGGACTTCCTGCTTGTATGCCCAGATGAACGTTACGCTGTGCTTTGGATAAAACTCCTTCAAGCCTGTCTATTTGCCATGGAGGTATTGAGTTGAATTCTTTTTGTTTGCATGTTGTTTCTAATTTGAGGATGTCAAGACCATCTAGGCTGACCTTCTCTAGATCTTCTTCCATGGCAGTGGGTAAACTTTGATCTTTCTCTGCTACTCAATCCTGAAGACTAAGGGCTAGTGTTGCGTCTAGCTCCATTGTTGAGGGTTGCAAGATATACTCTGGTTCAGAATGTTCTGAGGAGGAAGGGAGAGAGCTAACAAGATGAACAGGACTTTTATCTGAAAGAGGGCTGGAAAAGATTTTGGTAGGAAACGGCAAGGGGGAAGAAATGGGGGCGGAGGGAGCAAATGAAGAAGAGGGGAGGGAGGGGGATTCTTTGGGTGCAGAGCTCAGAGAGGCAGGCAGATCTGTAGAGGAGAGCACTATGAATCTGTTCTGAGAATCTGGTTTAAGGGGGTTCTCACGGGCGGCTTGATTTTTCTTTGCATGGCGCCGATGATTCGGGATCTTGGTGAATCCTTATAAGTCTTTATTAGTCTCCTTATCTTGGGGTTTTTTCTGAGAGTTCATGGGGCAATCTCAAAAGAGATGGCCATGTTCATCGCATTTTCGACAACGAAAAGGAATATGCTCATAATCTAAAGGTTGGATCCATTCGAATTCATCATGGTAGAGACTTACCGAATCTGCAAGAGCTTTGGTCAGGTGCATGTGGACACATATCCTAGCATAGGAGGTGTATCTGCGGGTTTTGGTTTCCTCCGCAACTTTGATGAAGTTCCCTAGTTTGTTTCCTATGTCTGCTAGAGTTTCTTCTCTCCAATACTCCACAGGTAGAGAGTACATTCGCACCCATAATGGTGCCCAACTGAAATCCTCCTTGTCTGGATTGAACCTAGGTTTCCAATCCCTTAGGAAGAGGCCCGAGGAGTTGAAAAAATACGGTCCACCTTCGAAAATGCGAGATTTGTCCTCTATGGAGTAGAATATGGCTGTAAAGAAGCCTTTGGGTCCTAACTGTAAAGTCACTTGTCCTTTAGGTCTCCATTTGGAAGCTATCCATCCATGCAGTGCTTTTTTAGTAGGCTAGAAACCCAGAAACTTGCCTATGAGCGCATGATCCTGCATGTACTGGATCTCGCTATTGATGCGGTGGCTGGGAAGATCAACTTTTATTCATTCTATGACTTTGTGGATACAAGTGGCTGAGGATGCTTTCTGTTGCGGCGCTGATGGCGCTTGATTATCCCTTGTTCCTTTGTCTTCTGCGTCACGTACTACCATGGTATCTCTGTCACTGTTCTTCTGTCTTGTGACTTGATCTGAGTCAGGTTCACCGTCAGGGGAAGTCAGAGGAATTGCAGGGTTTTCTGAGTCAGGGGCAGAGACTGTGAAAGGAGGGGGGGAGGAGCCCACCCCTCCTGCAAACGCATCCATGAAAGGATGATCAAGGGAAGACCGACGGTGGGTTGGGAAGGGCAGGTAAGTTCAGGGGTTAGGGTTGCGACAGTGCTTGCAGAGAGCGATCGCATGGCAGCTAGCTCCCCAGCGCAATGCTCAATATTGCTGAATATCGCTTGCTTCGATGTTATTGTGAACAAAGGATATGCATTATTTAATACTAAAACATTTTCAAAAGTCATTAATTCCACTGCTTACTTTGGTGTTATTGCGAAGAGAAAATATGCATTTAATATGAAAATATCATTATTTATGACTAAAATATTAGCACCAATCGTATGAGTATGAAGCTTGCTTCAGTTTTCTTGCGAATAACAAATATACATTATTTAATACTAAAATATTAGCAAAAAAATCCTTTAGTACCAAGTGCGACAATTTGCACATTGAAATCTTCCTATGTACCTCTGTATATATGCCTAATTAGAAACATATTCAGAAATACAAACATATTCATTATTTAAAATTAAAACTTTATCAATAATATAAACATAAGCCTTCAACACGAGTTGTGGGCATCCACATAATGAAGGCTTCAAAGCTTTCTCTACACAATGGTTCAATTAAATAGCAATAGTACACATTATTTACAACTAAAATATTATCAATAATATAATGATAGACAATGTTATTTCCAATACGAAATAAGGATTATGTTTTGATACTAAAATATTAGCAATTAAGGACTTCAATGTGAAATGCAAAGATCTATAGAACAAAATCTTGAAATCTTCCTCTACACTTCCCTATGAAATTCATTTAAAATTAAAATATTACCAATAATATAAGCATGAACAATGTTATTATCTGCACAATGAAAAATTGAAACCTTCTTCCACACAATGAACATTAGCAAAGCTTCTACTCAATTTAATGTGGTTTTATAGAAACTTTTCTGTGCATCCATCACAAATTTTACTCAATTGAATGCTAATATGCGTTATTTATAATTAAAATATGAGCAATAATATTAGCAGTTACTGCAAAGTAAACATATATTTGAAATATTCTAAAATATGAAAATAAGCATTATTTACAATTAAAATATTAGCAATAATTTTATATAGGCCAACCAAAGAAAATTTTAGGGGCCAATATTCACAAGTGGGCTAATTTTCTATACATCTTCCAAAATATGTTTTGCCAACTTCCATTTTTTTCTAAAAATAATTCCCCCAAGTTTTATAATATAAAATTATTTTACCTTAAAAGTCGACAAGATCTTATATAGACTAATATAGTGTAATAAAAAATCTTGATATTTAAAAAGAAAATATCATCAAACATTTTATAATTTTTCTATTAGAGATTAGTAAGATTCACCAAAGTTTCTAAACTTTAAGATAAAATAAACTTCCATCCTTAAAATTTTCCCTCACGCAAAGTGCTTACTAAAGTAGCTATTCTATCTAGTGAACTGCTTACTAAAATAGCGATTCTCTCTAGTGCATTCTAGTCCAGAGCGTTTGGAGGAAACATGTTGAAATATAGCGCATGTAGAGGAAGTTGTGCAAACGTGTACAAGCATCAACTGAGACAAAACTGCGGGAAAAGTGCTTAGTAAAATAGCTATTCTATCTAGTGAACTGCTTACTAAAATAGCCATTCTCTCTAGTGCATTGTAGCCCAGAGTGTTTGGAGGAAACATGTTCAAATATAGGGGTAAAATAGCTATTCTATCTAGTGAACTGCTTACTGAAATAGCCATTCTCTCTAGTGCATTCTAGCCCAGAGCGTTTGGAGGAGACATGTTCAAAAATAGGAGTAAAATAGCTATTCTATCTAGTGAACTGCTTACTAAAATAGCCATTCTCTCTAGTGCATTCTAGCCCAGAGTGTTTGAAGGAAAGATGTTCAAAAATAGGGGTAAAATAGCTATTCTATCTAGTGAACTGCTTACTAAAATAGCCATTCTCTCTAGTGCATTCTAGCCCAGAGTGTTTGGAGGAAACATGTTCAAATATAGGGCATGTAGAGGAAGTTGTGCAAACATGTACAAGCATCTACTTAGATAGAAATGCGGGTGAAATGCGATCCCACTTAATTAGTTGTAGGGACAAGAGATACACATTATAATTCCTATGCTTGCTTTGTTGTCATTGCAAACAATAAATATGCATTGTTTAATAATAAACTATTAGCAATAAAATCATTTACTACTAAATATGGTGATTCACATAAAGAGAGATTTAGCAGAAGATCCTAAAAAAACATATATATGAAATATTTGAAAATATGAAAGCAAACATTATTTACAATTAAAATATTACCAATAATTTAGTGTACATCAACCACTTACTAAAATAGTTACCCTGTTTGGGACGAAATGCATACCCCACATAGTTAGATGTAGAGGTAGGAGTTATGCATTATTTCTGGCTAAAATATTAGCAATAATATTATATAAGTCCATCACTCACTATGGTGTTATTGCGAGGAAGAAATATGCATTATTTACTATAAAAATATTAGCAATAAAATACTTTTGTTCCATGTGCAGAAATCTGCCCATTAAAATCTTCCTCCGCACAATGGAATTCTTCCACACTTGCGTATGCCTTATTTGAAACATATTTGGAAATACTATTAATATATAAGCATAAATTATTTATTTTTAATACTAAAATATATGGTCAATTAAATAGCAATAGTATGCATCATTTACAACTAAAATATTATCAATAATATAAGCATTGCCAATATTGGTATAAGTGGACTTCTTACTAAAATAGAGAGATCCACACAAAGAGCACTTATACACGAACATAAAAAAGTAGCCATTGGAAATATTTGTAAATACGAAAATAAACATTATTTACAATTAAAATATTAGTAATCATTTGGTATAGGTGGACTTCCTACTTAAAATAGTGATTTGCTATAGTGGAGTCTAGCCCAGAGCATGTGTGGATGAAGCGTGTTTAAATATAGCATGTGCGTACGAAGTTGTGTAGGTGTGAACAAGTATGGATTAAAATAAAAATGTGGGCAAAATGGAAACCCCACTTAATTAGGTGTAGAGACAAGAAGATACACATTATAATTCCAACACTTGCTTTGTTATTATTGCAAACACCAAATTTGCATTATTAATACTAAAATATTAGAAATAAAATCCTTATTTACAAATGCTGCGATCCACACATTGAAAGTAGAGGTACACACAAAGAGCACTTACGCAGAAGAACCTAAACAAATATATGAAATATTCAAAAATATGAAAATAAACATTATTTACGATTGCAATTTTATCAATAACTTTGTATACTTCAACGGTTAACTAAAAAAGCTACTCTATGAAATATTCAAAAATATGAAAATAAACATTATTTACGATTGCAATTTTAGCAATAACTTTGTATACTTCAATGGTTAACTAAAAAAGCTACTCTCTTGTCAACCGCTTACTAAAATAGCTACTCTCTCTCGAGTGAAATTCAGACCCTACTTAATTAGATATCGATACAATGAAATACACATTATTTATCACTAAAATATTAGCATTAATATCGTATAAATCCACCTTAAAATAGCAATAAAAAACTTAGTCCCAAGTGCGAAGATAACACATTGAAAACCTCCTCTACACAATGGACTTCCATTGCACTTCCCCACATATGCCTTATTTGAAACATATTTGGAAATACTAACATATACATTATTTAAAATTAAAATGTTATTAATAATAACAACATAAAAGTATTAATTTACAATACTGAAATATATAATCAATTAATATCAAATATGCCTTATTTGAAACATATTTGGAAATACTAACATATACATTATTTAAAATTAAAAAATTTATTAATAATATAACTATAAAGTATTAATTTACAATACTGAAATATATAATCAATTAATATCAATAGTATGCGTCATTTACAACTAATATATTATGAATAATCTAGGCATAGATAATACTATTAAGTAAGTATGTATTATTTATTACTAAATATTAGTAATAAAGATATTTTGTGCTAGATGAGACAATCTGCATATTGATAGCTTCCTCTACACAATAAAGTTCTACTAAAATATTAGCAGTGGAAGTCCTCAATGTGAAATGCAGTCATTCACACAATGAGGGATTTGACTTCAAAGCTTCTTACATAGAATGAATCAATTAAATAGCAACAATATGCATTATTTATAACCAAAATATTGTTAATAATAATCATAGACAATGTTATTGGAAATAGTAAATATGAAATGTTTTTGACAACAAAGAGATATTCTTCCCTCATATGAAATGAATCAATTTAATAATAAAATACTATAGTCAATTCCAAATATGGAATACGTTTTCATATATATATATATATATATATATATATATATATATATATATATAGAATGAAACATTTATTTACTAAAATATTTGCAATAAAATTCTTTAATGCAAATATATTTATCAATTAATAATAACATTGTAAGAGTCTAAAAATAAAAAAATATTTTATGAAATATTTAATTACTAAGATGTTAGAAATAAAATTCTCTGATACAAATATATTTATCAATTAATAATAACATTGATCAATAAAAGCCCAAAAATAGCTTCACTCTCCGAAAATATTTATACAAAAAATTTATTGTTCAAAAATAGCTTCACTCTGCGAAAATATTTATACAAAAAATTCAATTAAATAACAATAAAGGTAAAGACTAGGTTACATCATAACTATTTACCTTTTATTATCATTGCATTTAAAAAACATTTTCCTTAACCTCTTGATACTTGATTTGAGATATATAATATAACATAATTAGATTAGTATCTAGATCATTATCATCATAGTTGGTTAACTTTGAATGTCTTCCCCCTAAGCGTATTAAATAACTTATATAACTACTATCCTTTAATATCGTCAGTTTTCTCCTTCACATAACATTTTTATTTTTTATTATTATATTATATAATTAATGTTGTTTAATGTACGAGTAAACTACTAAATATACTAAGCTTATCTTAATTAATATTAACGATTAATAAATAAATAGAGGTTGATAATTATTTAGTAATTTGTCACACTAAAATAAATTAAAATATAAAGATTACTACATTATATTCCATATTTATTAATATTATTTATTTTTATCTAATATATAATACTTAAAATGTAGAAAGGAGAAGAAAGTTAAAATAAAATCACATATCAACTACAATGAATACAAAATATGTTTCAAGAAATTTTTATTGGAGTAAATATGGAAGGTTTAGTTTCAATGCTTTGTTTTATGAGAAATGAAATTAATGTAAATACAAAAAAAAGACATTCTTTGTGGAGTTACTTGAGACATGTGGTCTTATATGCTACTACAAATACTAAGCACCATATTCTATGCTCTCGCACTCCTTGTGCCAAGTTGTTCTATTAAATCTCTCTATTAGGTTCTCTCACCCTTAGTACCAAGTTGTTTTATTAAATCCCGTTTACTTGTTCTACTTTACAATGGAACAAGATACAATAGAAAATGAATAGAGTCCAAGACCTTTCTTCACCTACTAGTAGTGAAATCTATTCCTTTGTGAGTAATACCTACACTATAACATAGTTCAATAGCCAACTAAGTGGTTAAATTGAACTATTTGGACTCTCAACTAGGTTATAATTTTGACCTTTTTAGAGTCTTCTTCACACATGACTAGTCCCTTTTGCATGAATAATGAGAAAATCCTATTAAATCATGGTGGTTAAAAAATATATGCATTTTGCATTTAAAGACTTTCTTGCACCACCTTTAAGGTTTTCTAATTGACAACAAGACCAATCCTAGTTTTTGAAATTTTCCAAATTAATAAGTAATGATAAAAGTGACTTTGCAAATTAACTCCTCCAAATTTCTTATTCTAAAAATATGGAGAGGAATGACAAATAATCCAATCAACGTATATAAATCATTTATAATTATAATTATAATTATTACCCGCGAAAGGATTAGGCTTGAAGAATTTAAAATTTAAAATTATAAATTGCCAAAAATGGATAATTTCTAAATACTGTTCCTCTAATACTCCAAAAGATAGTATAGAAGATATCTAAATAGTTTTTCATTTTTTTTGGTTCTACTCTTATCTTTAATTTATGAATAAATAACTAAATAAAATGTAGCTTGCAAATGCTTTAATCTCGATGACTATTGAACTAAATGCTTCCACCTTCCTTTCACACTTTAACCGCACATTCGTTCAAGATGTATGCAATTTAGGTGCCCACGAATTTGGTATCTATGGTGTGGCAGCTGCAGCAGAAAACGCTTTGTGGGAAACCCAAACTAGACTACTTTAATGATGAATTGAACCAAGCGGCAATGAGCTACAATACGAAACTGAAAGTAGTTTTCGCTTGTATCAATGCTCGATTTTCAGATGTTAAAGTGGTTTTATAGACATCTACGAATCCTTCTTGGGTATAGTAAGAAATCCTGCCAAATATGGTACGTAATGTAATGAAAAAACATCCTTTAATTAGTTCTAATGTGTTTGTCATTTACGAACCCTTCATGGATATAGTCAGAAATCCCGCCAAATATTGTAAGAGTTTAATGAAATATGATTCTTCGATTAGTTATGATTCTGTCATTAGTCTTAGTTGCTGTAATCTGGTTCTTGTATTCGATTTGTTGTAGGGTTTGAGGGATCCAAAAGGGGCTGTTGTGGGAAATGATTACTAGAAGTGGGAGTCACATGCAATTCCAACACTTCATTTATTTGTCTAGATGCGTCCAAGTACGTCTTCTAGGACGTCGTCGACAATACAGAGAAAATATTTAACCTCACTGCCGAAATGGTGGTGGACAGAAATATCTCTCAACTACTGTAATGAAAATTTAATGTATTTTCTGATGTAGATATGAAGATATGAAGTTCAAAAATGTTATCAATTGTTGCACCTCTTTGCTCAGATTTTATGACGATTTGTTTATTTAATATCGCTGACATTTCGTGCAGGTCTATTTGTCGGGGTGTTTCATTGATCGTGGAATTGAAACAATAGTAGTAACCATAGTTGCAACAATAGTTCCAAAGGTTTCTGATGGCAAGGGCTAACCAGCTTGCCATAGGGCATTAAAATGCCTTGGTATATGCATGCTTTATAACAAAATAACACACAGCTTAACCAGCTTGCTATAGGGCATTAAAATGCCTTGGTATATGCATGCTTTATAACAAAATAACACACAGCTTTTATTTTTGATTTATGTAGCCACAAAAGCTGTGTGTTATTTTGTTATAGAGCATGCATGTCCCAGAGCATTTAATGCCTTATAGCAACCTGGTTAACCCTTACAAGTTCGGATAATTCTTCAAGTGGCCTAAATATCTATTTATTTTATTTAAATCGCATTTGTATTTAATTAGTACTTTAAATTTCCGCCACAACCACTTATTTAATTTGGCAAGCTTTAGATGATTACCTTTGCGATATGTTTTGTTTAATTCCAGTTTAGTTAGTTTAATAGAAGCGTTTTGTACGTGAGTTTTTAGAATTTTACTTAATTATTAATAATCAGTAAATGCATTTTAATTTATTGAATATTTTAACCTTATAACCATGAAAATAGAGGATTGAATATTTTTTTAAAATTAAGTTTTATGTTTTATATTATATTAATATTAATAAAATTAATTATAATATTAATAATATAAGTTTATTATTAATATTAATAATAATAAATATATTAAATATGTGATTAGTTTTATAAAAAATGATTGACATAAAAAAATGTATTTGTTTGTTTTTAAACTATATTTAATAATGTAAATGCGATTGTGCTGGAATATAGCAATAAAGATAAAAGAGTTGAACTATTTTTTAAAGTTAAATTTTTAGGTTTATATTATTTTAATATTAACGAAATTAATTATAATATTAATCAGTTTAGCTCTTTTAATATAAATAATCTAATATAATAATAATAAAATATAAAATTAATATTAATAAATAGATTAAATGAGATTAATTTGGTTTATTTATAAAAATTGATTGTATATCAATTTGAAAAATGATATGTTCTTTTTCTGTCAACCATATTTACTCATGTAATAAATGTAATTGTACTAATTATTACCCATAAAATACATGCATCTATTTCAGATTTTCCTCTTAAACACATGAGTTTGTATTCTGTATACATTATGTCAATCATCTGTCTGATTTGGCCAACACTCATGTTATCTATATTCCACTCTCTGTGGGAATCAGGGAAAAAGGTGTGAGCTTCAGGCATCTTCCCTTTTCCTTCTATGTCTGGTGCAGAGTATCTGTTATATCTGTGTTCCAATGGCTGTCTGTGCTCAAGAGGCTCATAAATAGGGAGGATTTGGGCCTCTGGTTCTTCAAATAAGGAAGCTATATTGATCTTTTCAGATTCTTCTTCCTTGGCTTCTTTGGGAAATAATTGGGGGAATTTTTCCACATTTCTTATTGAATGTTCAATTTTGATATTTCTTTTGACCAAAAATGAACTGGGGACTGGCTT
>APFE031652337.1:1937-26575 GCA_000404065.3 Pinus taeda
CAGAGCGAGTCGAATGGTGAGGGATTGAAGTATGAATGCGTAGTTTGATCTTAGTTTCATTTTATGCAATTTAGATACCAGATTACTCAATTTGTTTATGATTACCTCCTATAGCCAGAGCGAGTCGAATGGTGAGGGGTCAGAACATGAGTTGATGTAATATGATTTAGTTTACTTTGCTTACAATTTTTGAATTGCTTTAAGTTCAGTTTTCTTTTTATACAGCAACAAGGATACTGGGTTTCATAGTCACTAGCTCCTTGTTTGGTTTAATTAGAATTTAGGTACATTTTTATTTTCTCTTAGTAATTGATTTCATCATTGCAAGTTTGAAAACCTTTTTGAAAACTTTGATCAGTATTTCATCTTTTGTTTGATTGAAGTAGCTGCATATTTACACTTTTCTTTAAGTACTAATTCCATCAATAACATGTTTTAAGATCTTTTGAAGTGCTAAGTTTTGGAAGTTACCATTAGGGACATAGACTTTGTCTTGAAATCTACATCCATACCTGACCTTTAAAAGTATTCTTGAGACCTTAGAATAGGATTTACATTTGCATTAGATACTTTAGGAAACGATGTAGTGGGCTAGGGTTTTGGGAGACAATGGAGCGGGCTAGGGTTTGGGCGTGAAGGTCTCGGGAGGCTTCCTGCACAGGTTCTGGCGGATGACAGTAAAGATAGCGTTGGTTTCTGGCGGTCAGATGCAGGTTTTATGGTGGTCTTTTTCTTGAAGAGCGCAGCTGACAGCTGGAAGAACCTCGTGATAGGTTAAATGCTTTTCTGGTTTGTTTAATGAACTTTCACTATTCTATTTACTGCCGCGGAGGTTTTTACACTTTGTCTTATCGCTTTGGGGGAAGATTTTCCCGTGTTTTTCCAAGGTTTAATCGGTTATCATTGCCATAAGTTTGACTCGACTGCCATTGTTGGTTTTGTGCTCCGGTTTCACTTATTGTTTTGAGGCAGTCTTCCCGTGATTTGGGGTTTGGTTGTGCTAACGTTGCTGTTGCCGGTTTTTTCTTCGCGGCATCTTAACCATGGTTAACCCGGAGGAGCTAGTTGACTTAGACCCGTCTCTTAAGGACATTTTGTCTATGTGGGGCAAAGACACATCTCTTCAGAATGTGGAGCATTTCTTTGGCATTCAGAAGTTGACAGAACCGTCTCTAAACCATTCGGCTGGTTTTCCTTCGTTTTTATCTCCTGAAAATGTTAGGGCCAGTAATCAGGGTGTGCAGGGCCGAGTTTTGGAGATACCAGCAGCGAATGGGTCTTTTTCATATGTTTCAGTGGCAGGTCTCAAAGGAAAATCAGTGGTTTCGTGGATCCCTCCGTCGTCTGCTGTTGTAGGCACAGATAGCCCTGGTCGGCTTGCAGGATTTGTCTTAGAAAGCTCAGCCGGTGAGTGCCCATCTCACACTAGGGTTTCTCTTCCAAATGTGCCACGTCCCTCGGGGGTCTCTCTTCCTCTGAGCGGCGAAGGGTTTTGTGGGACTGGGACAGATGTGCCGCCGTTAGGGGACTCCCCTATCGAGGAAAGAAACGGCCTAGAAATTCTTGTAAGCGGTCCTTCTAATCTTCTGCAATCCTCCTTGGGGGCGGCTCCTCTTGAGGATTTGACACAAGAGGATCTTGTTCGGTCTGAATCTCCTGAGATCATTGGTACTACTGAGGAAGTTCTGAGGAGAAGAGGTGGTAAGAGGAAACCACAGAAGCAGTTTGGGGTTTATGAGCTGAGGAATATTCTGGTTTTAGACATGGAAGGTTCAATAGAGCATTCTCTGATGGCTGCAGACTACACCATTGTTGGTAGGGCAAGGGGAAAGAAATTCTCTCCAGCAGCCCTCCAGTCATGGGGGGAGGAACGCTTTAACAATGGCAACCCACTTCGTTTTGAAGCCAGCTGTCTAGTAAAAGGATGGTTTATGCTAAAATTTGAAGACAAGGCAGCTGCAGATTGGGTGTTGAGTAAAAACTAGTTTATTGGGAGGATACCAATCTTGCTGAAATGTTGGTCCCCCATGTTTGATGCTCTCAGGGAAAATACAGACGTTTTTCCTGTTTGGGTTCGGGTGCCAGGCCTCCCTCCTTTTCTCTAGACAGAGGCGATATTTCAAGCCATAGGAAATACATTGGGCACCTTTATGGAAGCGGACTTGTCCTTTAAGGAAACAAAGATAAAAAATATTGCCCGCATTTTGACAAATCTGGATACGAGCAGGGGATTGGCCAAATCAATCCCTCTTCAGTATAAGCATTATGTTTTCGATCAAATACTTGACTACGAACATCTGTCGTTTCGTTGTCATATGTGCCATGAATATGGACATATTGCAAGTCAATGTCCGCTCCTCAGAAGGCGAAGGCATTTTCGAAGAACGTCATCTCCCAGAGACCCAAGGAGCTATCAGCATCAAGACCCACATGAGCAGGAAGCTCCATCGACTCAGCTTGAATCGGACCAAGAGGTTCGGGATGTACAAGCCGAGGTAGCAGAACTGGATTCTCGTTTACCTTCGGCGGTACAAGAGGATGTTCCTTTGTCGGATGATGCGGAGGTGGCAGCAGAATGGTGTTCTAATCCGGTTGCACATCCATGCGAGGAGTCCTCGGGTAAGTGCCAGCTACCACACTTTCTTTCAGAAAATGATCGGGTTTTAAATAATAAGCTTTTGCAAAATAAACTTTCATCTCCTCCTTCTTCACCGGAAACTCTCTCGGAGGAAGGAGCCTCCGTTGTCCCGACAAATGACCCTGAGTCTCAACCTGTGGAGGGTTTGATTCCTGACCTCAAATGTGACCATAATTGGCCTCCCCTCTCTCCCCCGGTTCAGGCCACTCCATGTCCATATAACCTTCGGTCTATGGGGATTAAACTTGATCAGCCTGTATCTTATAGTGGTCTTGGACATCCTCCTTCTCAAGAAAATCAAAGGGGCAAACGAGGTAGAAAATCAAATATGTCAAAAGCAAAACTAAAAGCCAAATTTGATGTGGCGGATGGGAAGCAACACTCGATCCCTGGGGTACTTAGAGCAGTGCAGACCCCTGTTCAAGTTATAAAATGATTATTGCTTCTTGGAACTGCAGAGGTTTGGCCAGTAAGCCAAAAAAATTGGCTTTAAAAGAGTGGCTCCAAAAATCAAATTCCGATATTATCTTCCTCCAAGAGACATTGGGAAAGGGCTCCGATGTGGAACAATGCTTGAACTCTCTGTTTCCTCGCTGGATCTTTCATGCTGTAGACTCGTCAGGTCACTCCGGAGGTCTAGCCATTGGCTACAAAGAAGGAAAAATCAAATGTTTAAACCAATGGGGTCTGAGGAATGCAATGGGTATGGAAATCAGGTCTCCAGATCTACCCTTATCTTTTCATATTGTTAACATTTATGGTCCATGTCAAGGAAGGGAAGCTTTCTGGCTGGAACTGTTTGCTAAAACTTTGATGAAAGCGCCTCTGATGGTGGTGGGTGGAGATTTAAATTTTTCCTTGGGCAGAACTGAAGCTTGGGGCCCCTCTGCTAGGGAGGATCCTTTAACGGAATTTTTTATACATTTCCTTCAAGCCCATAATCTGATAGACCCTTCCCCTACCTCTCTATCGCCTACCTGGAGAAATAGAAGATCTGGAGAGGATAGGATCGCTAAGAGGCTGGACCATTTTCTGATTTCTGAAGGCCTTATCAGATCAGTGCCTTTGTTCCGGCAATGGGTTGAGGCAACTGGTAACTCCGACCACTTCCTGATTTTCTTGGACCTGTCTTTCCCCCCACCTAAGCCTCCTGCTCCTTTTAAATTCAACTCCTCTTGGCTGGAAGAGCCCTCTTTTAACTCTCTTTTTAAATCTACTTGGATCTGCGCCAACAGGAATGCCTCAGAAAGTAAGAGCTTCTTATTTATGGAAAATTTAAAGCGTCTTAAGATTGCTACCAAGTCTTGGGCAAAAGAAAGACAGAAAAATCAAAATGAAGATTTGACCAAAATCAGAGAGGAGTTGAAGTCTTTGGAAAGTATGGAAGCAGATGGATACTCTACACAGTCATCCAAAGACAGAATTTTAAATCTTGAAAAATCCCACACCCAGATTCTTTTGGCAAAAGAAAAAGAATGGAGATTAAAAAGTCGAGCTACTTGGCTCAAAGCTGGGGATGAGAATACTCGTTTCTTCCATAATTATGCCAAAGGCAGAAAATCGTCAAATACCATCTGGAGTTTAAAGGATGAAGAAGGTAGGGAGCTCAAATCCTTTACTGAAATCTCGGGTTTGGGAATAAGACATTTCCAAAAAATCTTCTCGGACAATGGTGAATCCACAATTGCAGAAATCATAAAGACAGCTCAATGCTTTCCTAGATTCATTGAGGAAGGTATGAACGAAGTTTTAACAGCTCCGGTTTCTAAGGATGAGGTTGAAGCTGCTATGAAATCTATGGGAAAGGATAAAAGTCCCGGTCCAGACGGCTGGACTGTTGAACTCTTCCTACACTTTTTTGATTTAATTGGGTCAGAATTGGCTGATGTAGTGGAAGAGTCAAGGTTGAGAGGAGAAATCTATAAACCTTTTAATGCAACTTTCATTGCTCTTATCCCAAAGAAAGATGCCCCAGAGTCTTTTGAAGATTTTAGGCCTATCTCTCTTTGCAATTGCATCTATAAAATCATTGCAAAGGTGATAGCAACCAGACTCGTCCCCATTCTGTCCAGGAACATCTCTATGGAGCAATTCGAGTTTCTAGAAGGCAGACAGATTCATGAGGCTATCGGGGTGGCTCAAGAGGTCATCCACAGTGTTAAGCAAAAGAAGAAAAAAGGGGTGATACTAAAAATTGACTTATCAAAGGCCTATGACCGTATCAATTGGTTGTACCTCAGGCTCCTGCTCACTCATTTGGGCTTTAATTTCTCCTTTATAAACTGGATCATGGGATGTATTTCAAATGTCAGCTTTGCGGTCTTGATCAATGGGGCAGCCACTCCTTTCTTTAAGAGTCAAAGGGGACTCCGGCAAGGTTTCCCCCTCTCCCCTCTCCTTTTCTTGCTGGTGGCAGAAGGGTTGAGTAGGCTGATCCACAACGCCAGAAGATCAAACAAGATAAAAGGTATAGAGGTTGCCATAAATCTCTATATTTCTCACCTGCTTTTTGTCGACGATATTTTAATTTTTTCAAATGGCTCTCATAATGAACTAAAGGAGCTTAGAGAAATTTTTGATCTTTTTATGAAAGCTACTGGTATGTTGATAAATTCTGGGAAATCTCAAGTATGTGTGGCAGGTTTTAATAGGAGGGAAAGCTTTGCAATGACTAATCTCTTTCCTTTCCATACTCAATCTTTGGACACCTCCTTTAAATACTTGGGTTTCTGGTTAAAACCGGATGCTTATAAAAAAAAGGTCTGGAATTGGTTGATAGCTAAGATAGAGGCAAGAATCTCCCACTGGAGTTTCAGATGGCTCTCAAGAGCAGGTCGCCTGACACTGTTAAAATCTGTCTTGCTTGCTATTCCGGTGTATTGGGCTGCTCTGTCCTGGATCCCCAAGGGTGTTTTGGAAAAAATTCGAAGACTGTGTTGCAGATTTCTATGGGCTGGTTCAAGTGAAAACTCTGTTCTTCCATGGGTAGCATGGGAAAAGATTGCCAGACCAAAAGTGTGGGGTGGTTGGGGTATTAAACGGCTCCCGGATTTTAGTCTCTCTTTGGCCGCCAAGTCTGGTTGGAGACTATTATCGGTGGAAAACCTATGGACAAGGGTGATAAAACGCAAATATATCGACCCACTGCCCTTGGACTCATGGATCAGAAGTCAGGACAAGAAAACGAAACATTCCTCAATTATTTGGAAGGCCACGGTGGAGGCTTTCATTGTGATTGAAAAAGGTATTGCTTGGAAAGTTGGAGATGGTAAAAATGTTCGTATTGGTAGAGACCCTTGGGTGGGTTGTAACCATTCATATGCTCTTTCTCCTGGCATTTTAAGGCATTTAGACCATAAAGGTATCTACACTTTAAATCAGGTGGAAAAAGTGGGCTTCTCTACCCTTTGGGGTCAGGCTTGGAAGAGTGCTGTAGAACTGGGCCTTGATTTTAGATGGCACCATGAATGGTCCTCATTCATTGAAGAACTCCACAGATCAAACGTTAGGATTAATTCAGAACCTGATATACTGTTGTGGGCGCATAGCAAATCAGGCAACTATTCTCCAAAAGAAGGTTACGCTTTTCTTATGGACCAGAAAGGTTGGCAAGAACCAGAGTGGTGGTCTAGTAAATTGTGGAAGCTCAAATGCCCTCTGAAATCAAGGGTGTTCCTTTGGTGTCTCCTAAAAAGAAAAGTTCCCACATGGGATATCCTTCAAAAAAGATATTTCATAGGACCTGGCAGATGCCCTCTATGCAAGGCGGCTGAAGAATCTATTTATCATCTCTTTATTTCTTGCCCTATCTCGATTAATATCTGGGGGGAACTTTCAAAAATGCTCAATATCAGTGCCCAATGGGATCCTGTTTCGTTGGATGAGATCTGGAGGAAGTGGTGGTCTAGTCACCCTGAGAGCAATCTGAGGAACCTTCTCGCGATCTTCTTCTGGGGTGTGTGGTTGACCAGGAACAAATGCATTTTCCATGATTTGCCTTTCTCTCCGACCGTTGTGGCTTCAACTTGTGCTGCTATCTACTCCTCTCTCCCTCCCCCCGAGCCAAATATTGCCCCTTCCCGTGAAGCTCCTCTAATCATTAACGAAAACCTCCCTTGGGGCTTTTTTGATGGGGCATCACAACAGAACAGGGCTGGAGAGGGCATTTGTATTCATTTAAACAAAGAACACTCCCTTAAAGCAGTTATTGGCCTGGGTATGGGATCAAACAACTTTGTAGAACTGACGGCTCTCCGGTTTCTCATGTGTTGGTCCTTGCAAAAGAACATTTTTCGTATTCAAATCTATGGAGACTCCTTGAATGTTAGTAAAAAAGAGCCTAAGGAGCGCCATCCAGGTGTCCATATTCCATATATCCAAGGGACCACGGATCGGATTGCTCGGATCCTTAGGAGGTTTGATATCCCCTCAACCTTCAGGCCTCTCAGAACCATTCGTAACTCCCTGAGGTCAGTAAAGGATCCGGTCAACCCCAAAGACATGAAAGGGGTCTATTTGATTCCGTGCTCTTGCGGGACCCCGTATATAGGAGAAACAGGGCGCTCCATCCAGCAGAGAATTGGCGAGCATGCTGCGGACCTGAGGCATGGTAGAATAAAGTCCTCAGCTCTAGCAGAGCATGTGGACAAAACCAAGCATCATGTCTGCATAGAAGAGGCCAAAGTCATTGCCAGGGTAGATCGGTTTCATCATCGCAAGTTAAGGGAAGCCATCGAAATTGAGCGAAGACCCTTCAATCTCAACAGAGATGATGGGTGGAAGGTTAGTAGAAATTGGATCCCTGCGTTGTCGTCTTAAGTTTTCTTCCTCCCCTCGGTTCTTCCAGGTTCTGTGTGAGTCTGGTTTTCGCGTATCGTTGGCAGCGGTGTTCTTCGTATGATTATCCTCCTCTGGTGCAGTATCCTTTATTGGTATGTAGAATCGATGAAAATTAAGCTATAAAATTTTTCAGAAATTATTATAAACAATATTAAAACAATTGGCAATGCAATTAACAGTCTTTTATAGCTTTTATAGTAATAGGAAATATATCCCTCATCTTGATAAGTTTAGATTCATAAGCTTTCAGTTCCCTTAATTCTCATTATCCCTCAGTTATTTTAATTATTAATATAACCATAGTATTGGTATTTAGGTTTTTAGAAACTAATTTTAATACATTATTTAATTAATATTTATTTTTAACATTATATATATTATTATTTTATACTTTAACATTAAAATTTAATTTATATATAATAACAACTTAATATAATACACATAACCCCTCGTATTTTTATATATATAGATTAATATAAATTAATTAACTAATTATTAATAGGACTTATTATATACGCATATAATCTCAATAATTAACGTATAGATAATGCATTATTAGTTAAATAAATTATTAATTAATTTTTAATTAACCCATCTTAACCGTCTTATATAAAATCAATTATAAATTTATTATAAATAAGATTAATAAGAATTACAAGAATAACAAATATGGCATTATAATTTAGTATATATTAATAAATTATATTAATATATTTTATAATTTATTATTATAATATTATTAATAAATTAAATAAATTAATACTATTAATATTAATGTTATTATATATTTATTTTAATTTAATAATAGATAATATATTTATTTTAAAAGTAATTTAATAAATAGTATTGATATATATATATATATGTATGTATTTTTATTGGGGTAATTAAATAAATAAATTTAATAACATTTTAATATTAAATTTACTTAGAGAAAGTTTGACTAGGGTCCTTGAATGATAAAGTAGCTGTTGGAGTTTCTTAGCCGTCGGAGTCTCTGCTTGGACTATTTAAACGCTGAGCTAGATCTGCATTTTCAACTTGTCCTGATGATGAACCACATGGGTTGGTTCGAAACGCGTTGGCAGAAATCTTTCTTATGTGATTTACGCTGAAGCTCTCCTTATAAATATGGCTAATCACAGAAGTCTCAATTCTACAATAGCATCTCTATCTGTCATATTTACAGGGAAAAAAATACAATTGCAGATCAGCTTTCTAAAACAGGCTTACAACAAGTTATGGGCAGCTGGTCCATAGAGGAATCGAGACAGGGACAATCTTCTCACTCTCAGCTCCCTCCTTTTGCTCCTCCAGTATGATGTTTTCCATCCATTCAGTGATTGCACTTGGGTCTATTGGCATCCGATTCCAGTTTATTTTACAAGTGTTTGTTTAAAGGCATCTTGGGCGCATCTTACTCGGCAACTGCATGACCGCTGTTTGGGTCGCCTCTATATATTTTTATTCTCAGGAACTGTTTGAACAGGTTATGTATACGTTTTTTGAAGGCTGTTTTCCTTCCTGGAAGGAGGCCTCTCTATTTTTGTATATCGTTCATGGTTTTATTCAGTGGAAGGGCTATATCTTCCCTCGCTTAACTGTACTTATGTTTTGCTTTGCGGCTCGGTGGTTGCCTGAGCCCATCAACTGCTAATTTTTTAAATAGTCTCTGATTCCTGTATAATGACTTCACTCGGCTTTTATGGGAAGTCTTATCAGTTTACTTGACGCCCCTAGCTGGGATGGAGAAAATTGCTGAATTGTAAAACTTTTTTCTACTTCATGAATAAAAAGTTTTGATCTTTTCTTTCGGAAAAAAAGATACTTTAGGAAACCAACAAAAACAAAATCACAAAACAAAATAAAATCTATAAAACAATGAAGTAAGAAAAAGGTTAACTAAGCACATATGGTGCACCACACTTCATCAGTTTACGATACCCGGATTGATAATTTATGTAGAGCAATTTAAGACATTAAATTGACTAGACATGTGCTAAAAGCAAGCCCAGCAATAGAAAACTAGGCTTGTACACTCCATTGCCAGTTCCTTCTCACCCTTGGGAAAGTATTTCCATGGATTTTGTTGGAGGATTTCCTAAATCTAAGAAAGGTCATGATTATCTATATGTTGTTGTGGATAGGTTCAGCAAAATGTGCATTTTGATACCTTGTAGTAAACAGATTACAGCTGAACAGACTGCAAAATTATTCTTTGAACATGTATGGTTTCATTTTGGATTACCCACTTCCATTGTATCTGATCGAGACACCCGATTTGTGGGGAATTTTTGGTCGAGTTTGTGGGAACGGATGGACACCAAACTGAAGAAAAGCATAGCTTTTCATCCACAAATAGATGGCAAGAAAAAAGTAGTAAACATGACAATGATCTAGTTACTGAGAGGTTATTGCAGCAAGCATCCTAAGCTTTGGGATGAACACTTATGTTATGTGTAGCATACTTACAATAGAGCAAAACATTCTTCTACATAGAGATCTCCTTTTGAGACCTGTTTTGGTTTTACACTAAGGTCTCTTTTGGATTTTGTATTTGGTAAAGATACCATGGTTGATGGACACAGTGATGTGGAAAAGGAAACTAGGTTCGTTGAACAGATCTAGGAGATCCACCAAGCAGTACAGGAATAGCTGGAAAAGAGAAAAGCCAAGTACAAGGCTAGGCATGACAAGCATCGGATGGAGCATAGTTTTCAAGTTGGAGACCAAATCTAGCTGTATATCAGCAAGGACAAGATGCAAGGTGAAAGTAAAAAGCTAAAGCCTATCAGGTATGTACCCTTTAGGATACTTGAGAAGATTGGTGAAAATTCTTTTTGCCTTGATTTACCAGCTAACATGCACATCTACTCAGTTGTAATTGCAAATTGCTTGAGATTGTTTGAACCTTCAATGATTGAGGACCCTGAAGAGCAAAGTCAATTGCTTTCTATTCATGACCTGCTACTTGAATATCTTAATGAGTTATAGGAAGACACAGTGCTGGACAGGAAGGTGAGGACAACACATAGGGGAGATGTGGAGTACCTCAGAATTGGGCTCAAAGGTTCAAAGCCGAGCAGTGCAAAGTGGATTAGGATTGGACAAGTGAGAAAGAAATACCCTCACTTAGTTTATGCTTGAAAACCAACTTTTGGTGGTCCAAAAGCTTTTTAAGTGGGAAGGCTGTGATCCGAATTGGATCCATAAAGAACTGTTGGAAAGAACCATGACTGTGTCAGGTCGGGACAAACATCAAAGAATTCCAAAATAACGATTAAAAACACTCTGAACCAGTGGTAATGGAAGCCAGCGTGGAACGACGAGGACCTCGGTCAAAGTGCGCTAACCGAGGCCCATGGAGACTGCACGGGAGGCCGAATTAGCTCCTGGGAACCCTAGATTGGGAAACAAAGGTGATTTTTTATGCGCGATTAGCACATCGCTGGGCGAACAGGGCCAAAATGGAGTAGCCCCAAGCACTCAAATGCATGGGGAGCTAGAGAACCATGGGCAAAAAGTGAAAAAGCGCTAAAGGACAAGGCGGGACCCGCGCTTCGGAAACCGACGGTATTGATGGGGCGCCCTCAAATGGTAAGTGGTTTTGGATGGAAGCAGAGCGATCCCACTCAACGATCGATGTGTGGCAGGTAGAGGAGAGAGAAAACCGTTGTTGATTGCGTGCTAAAGGTCGAGCAAGTCAACCGCTCAAAACGTGGATATGGCGTCGGATCTAGAGGCCGCAGATCTAACGGTCGAGATTGCACCTGATGGGGGAAGCGGAATCGACGAAGGAATGAGCCACGATTTAGAAGGATTTGAAGTTTGTTTTAACCGCTGTTATACGGGAATAGTGTCCACTCGGATGCTGCTATTCCCACTAAGATGGGTGGCTATCTTAGAAACAAACAATCAAAGTCTACTATTGTTTCCTTTTATGAAAAGAGATGAGAGGAGAACTAAGAGGGCCAACCTGAGTCTTGCCTCTATTTCCTCTCCTTCTTGATAGAGTTTCGCCGCTTCTTCTTTGTCTGTCCAGCTTCAAAAGGACCTGTGGAATCACATCAACATACTACTATGCAAAAAATGAGGATCTAAATTCATAAGTAATACAGGATCAGATATGTATTAACCATATACATGCATATATAAACAAGTACACAAAAATATGGAAGGAAACAAGAATAACTTTATTTAGATGAAAAGTAGCAAGAGGATTACAACCATGTGCTTTGACCCAGCATCATCCTCCAGCTAGGAAGCCCTTCTTCACCTCAATCAAAGCTAGATCACCCAACACTGTGAATGTACACCAGAATACCAACAACACTCCTCTGTAAGATACAAAATTCTAGCCTCTGGATCTCTGTGATGAGGGATTCATATATAGATGATTACAGAGAGGTGAGTCATCTTTTGGGATCATGATTAGTGTCTTCTCTCTGATAGTTCTTGCTTCCACTTGGAGAATGATGATCTCTTACTCATCTCTGGTCAAGAATGGAGTGGCAAGTGTCAGAGGGAAGCTTCTGGAAGATTCCATGATCTTCCACCTCGCATTTTTGTCTCTGCCATTTGTCCATTCCCGACCATCGCACCCTACAGAGGAGAAAATCAATATGCATCGCACCCTGTACATTGGGAAGGTGATATGCATCGCACCCTCTGCATTGAGCTTTTAGTATGGTCCAGTTTTGACCATTTATGAGCAGTTTTTAGTGGAGAACTTCCGGGAGATGATGTAATCAGTTGACCTTATTCCTTTAGGCAGTGAAGCAACACTTTTAGGGACTTAGGAGCCCTCAGTTTATGGACATTTATGATTGGGGTTGAAGTGCCCAAAATTGTCTATAACAGTTGCCCCCTAAAGCATGAAGTTGTTAATCTTTTTGATGTTGGGTGAAATGCTTTACTATGAGGATCCGAAGTTAGTTTTTCCGAGATGGGAGGTGACCTATAATAAGATACAATACAATACATTATTTTGACAACATTTTTCATGATCTAGCTGAGGCGGGCATTCCCATGCTCAGCTTTATAAATTCATTTTTATGTACATAGAACAGACAATCGTCTGTGTGACAGACTGATGATATGGACACATCATCCTTTGATCTGGATGATCATCTATTTGACAATGATGTACACTGGATCTTTTTCTATTCCTAAATATATCGCAGCCTGGATGGATGAAACTAGATCCGAGGTCTTCAAAATGCGTTCAATCTTCACTCGGAGTACAAGTCAATCCATGTGAAAAATGTTTTGGAGTCGAACATGGAAAGACATCGCCTGATTACCAGCCAATGATGCAAGCTGTTAACATGCGCGAGAGGAATCACCAATAATGACAATAACCCTCAAGGTACTACAGTACAATTCACGTGGTGTGAAAAAGGCCTTGGTGTTGAACACCACGTAAAATCTCTCAGTCGAAGGCCATTGATGTAAACCTGTCGCCGACAGTGAGAAACTTGCCATTGAGGCATGCAAGCTTCAAAGTACTGAAAGGGTTGTTCCTAAGTCAACTTCTTGGTGAAAATGAGTTGACGTTGACAAGAAGCGACCCATCGCAGAGGGCCTTAATGAATCCCCACCAACGACACGGAACAAAGCAAAATGAATTTTTGGAGGTGAAACAACTGACGATACATCGGTTTAGGGGTGGCAGTCATGAAGGAATGAAGCATGAAATGTATTCAGTGGGTGAAGAACAGGTGAATTGTCCTGAATGACTTCTCTTGAACATATCGGACACTGACGATGGATTGGTAGCGTTAACCCAAAGATGGATGGTGTGACGGCCAATGGTGAATGACGCGAGTGAACAGAACAACCCAACCTGGCATGGTGCGGAAGGAAAGGTCATGTTCAAGAGAAGACTTGCTACCAATCAAAGTTTCTTCAAGTTTTCTTCCCAATTTTCCCCATCATTGCTGAACTAGTACCGTCTTTATTTTTGTCAAGCTTGAAAAGGAGGAATAACATATGCTTGTTCTATAATCCACCCTTCGGGCGAACCTGTCGCTATATTTTAGCGAGCCTAGCGACAGTGAAACTCGTTCTCGTCCATTTGGATGAGTTTGTCGCTATTAGGTTTTAACGAGTTTAACAACAAAGATAACTCGATCCCTTTCAATTTTAGAGAGTCTGAAAGAAATGGAAAGAAGACTCCAAAGATTCTTTTTCATCATATAATCCCTTAAGTCCGAAAATCCATAAAATAATACGAAAGGGATGAATTTTCGATAGTTTTAACGAGCCGAACAAGACAAGCGCTTGATATTTTTATGTAATAATCCCTCAAGTCCAAAAAGATTAAAATCTAGAGGAGGGATAGCACTTCCGATGCCTTTTAACGAGCTGGAGAGGTCAATCACTCGGCAATCTTTTCATATTTTACGAGTCAGGTGAAAAGAGTTTAAAGAAGACTCGTTTTCGAGGAAAGAGTGATAGTTTCAGGTAGCAGCTAATTCCAGGTAAAATTTGGAATTTTCCAATCACGGCAGTGTCACAAGGATGGCTAACAGAATCACTCTTCGCAGGTGTTCCTCGAAGGGGTAAACAATCATATTGGGGTGAACGATCGGCTAAAAAAAACAGAGTGCAGGTGATGGCGAGAACACGACCAAGGCTCAAAAGCTGGCGATAAGGCATTCACAATGGTTATTTACCGGTTCATTTTTTAATGAGCTTAAACGCTAGGGGAAACATTTTCTCATGACTTATGTTTATTTTTTAACGAGCTTGAACTATGTGCTAAAACTGCTCGTGGAGAGTTTATTTTTTAACGAGCTTGAACTCTATGACAACATTGCTCACCATGATGGTCACTGAGTTTTTTTATTTACCCTTAGCATTTTTCTCTTTCAAAGTTTGTACTACCTGTTCATTTGCTTCATCAAACCGGTTAGAAATGAAGACATATGCTTGATAAATGAGTTAAAAAAAACTAATATTTTACTTGAATTACGTGCATAGTAAATTAAAAGTGACTTTTACCTCTCATTTTACCATTTCATTTGAATTTGGTTTGTTGGAGCTCTGGAGGTGATTTTCCCTCCTGATTTTCACCAGCGGATTCCGAGAGATTCTGTGGACGATTCTCGACGCCGTTCGGACCAGGTAAGAGCTAAACTTGTGCTTTTTTATTACATGCCTTTCATTTTGGATTTTGAGCTTATTTCCTTGTCCTTTGAGCCCCTGGGGTTTGAAGAACTCGCCCTAGGATCATCGCACCCTTCCTTAGTCGAAAGGTGTGATGCATACTAATATCTCCATTGACTAGTCAGCATGCATCGCTCCTAGTACACTTGCTGGGGTGCGATGGGCGCAGGGGGGAAAATTTTTGCATAGTTTCCTCATGAAATTTTTGCCTGTTTTCACCAAATGAAGATCCTGACTCTTCCCTTGTTTGTTTTTCAGATATTCATCGGAGAAAAATGGTTGTCACATGGCAAGAATGCGAGCATGAAGAAGAGGACGTCGTTGCTTTACATGATCCAGGCACAGTAGCTGCATTACGGAACTGTGGCTTGCTGAAGTTTTTCCGTATCTCTAGCATGAGGCAACAAATCAGTTTGTTGTAGTATTTCCTCAATTCCTGGGAATATATCAACTAGGTATTCCAGATTAGGGGCAAATCAATCCCCTTGACAGTGGTGGACATCTATTTTCTGACCGGTTTATCGAGGCACGGTGCCCCTCTCTCATTATCAGGCTCCGCCCATGGGGGTGAGTCCGTGAGGGAGTACATTCACCGGCATTGCAGAGAGGGATCTCAGCTGAGTGCGGGCGCAAGATCAACATCTGAGACGTCACTGACCGGCCCTTGCGGACCATCCTGTTTACTTTGCTAGACTGGCTGGTAGTTCTGCTCTTCATATAGCCAACAAATCTTATATGCAGTATGCTTTGGAATGCCTTGAACCAAAGGTGTTCAATTGGTGTGATGCAGTACATTCTGTGATGAAGGAACAATTGACCAAGGTGAAGAGTGGCAGATCCAAGAACTTTGGTTACGGTTCTATTTTAACTACTTTTGCCTTGGAGTGAATCCCATTGATGCAACCACAGTACATTTCACTTGGCCTACCTCCACTGACCGAACCACGGATGCAGAGATGGGTTGATCTCATGTCTCGACACGCTGGTCAGCCCCAGATTTCTTTTTCTGAGACCTTCTTCGAGTGGTTTGACCATCAGGAGATGGTCTATGCCAGGTTCCCATATGCTGGTATGCATTTCCGAGGTGATCCAGATTTGGTGCTGCCAGTTGGGGAGCAGTGGGGTGCCATGGGTAATTTTCTTTTGACCATATCTCTGTTCATTGTTTTTTATAATGTTCTTATATTCTTATGATCAAGACTAATCAAAACTCATGTGCTCATGTAGATGTTGGCCCAGTTCGACTAACAGTATGCCGTAGAGACCCAGCAGCCGCTCCAGTAGGAGAAGTTGTTGGGAGGGCTATCCTTCACGACCTTGATGTGGCCGAGACTCTTTCGGCACTACAAGACTAGATTGAGGGTCTTACCCTTGGTATCCCAAATGTGAGGACCAATGAGCTGCCTTTGCGGTTGCAGCGACATACCACTGGAGTGCCAAGTCGAAGGACTAAGCTCTTACGCATGATTGCACAGGCGGTGACTTGTTATCACCAACATCATTAGGCTAGGGTGCCCCCTAGAATTTTTGAGTTTTGGGTCATTTGACCAATTTTGTGTTGGTTACAGAACATTATGTACAAACTATAAATAGTTATGGAATATATTTTTGATTTTCGGAGCTTTATTTTGGTTCAGTTACATAATCCTGCTGCATATATTGATGTGATGCTTCTTTTTATAAATGTCGCAAATGTCTATCTAACACATAATTTGCCAATGAGTCTGCTAATGTGTTTAAACTTTCGAAAATATGTTGATATTGAATGAAATCGAACTGTCTTTCCAAAATTTTGACCCTTAGGAACATGCGATAGATAGCTAGATTTCGTACAGCATAGATGCTGGTGAGTTGTAGAATGACGAGCTGTGAGTCTAGCCTGACGACAAGTCGGCATATGCTATGTGTGATGGCATCAGAAAGGAGTTCTATCAATGTGATGTACTCAGCGATATTGTTCGTAGACCGACCAATACACACTCCTCCGAAATTTACTAACTCGCCGCTGGGATTGAAAATGGCCCATGCCGCAGAAGACAAGTTCTGTGAACTACGACTTGCTCCGTCGACATATCCAACGAATGATTCTAGCAGGTTCGACATCTACAACGAATGCAAAAAGTGGATTACTTAACCAAATTAAATTCTCTTGGCGAAAACAAAAATGTAACAAAAGCACAAGGATTACTGTGCGAAATCAAGCATAGTAACGCTTGAGGTACAACCCGTTGCAAGGTTGCGCCAATGGAATCCCATCATAGTCCATCAACTCGTAGGCTCCTTTTGCTAATACTCGCTTAACAATTTAGGGACCCATCCATAACGATTTGAATTTCCCTGCTCCCAATTTATCGGATTCCTAGTCATAAAGTAAAACCAGGTCGCCCTCTGAGAAGATGCGAGGTTTGACATTCTTGTTGAACTGTGCTTTGACTCGTTTCTTATGAGCCTCGTTAGCCGAAGCTGCATCACGACGGGTTTCATCCAAATGGATTAGTTCCAAGAAACGAGCCTCTTCTTCTGAGGTTCCGAGGAGAAGGTCGATTGCGAGTTTGAGGGACGAGATTTCACATTGAACCGGTAAGATTGCTTCTAGACCGTACACCAATTGAAAAGGTGTGAATCCGGTTGCATTTCTTACCGATGTTTGGTATGCCCAGAAGGCCGAGTACAGGATTAGGTGCCAATCCCGTTTGTGGACTCCGATCATCCTGTGCAGCATGCGCTTTAGGACTTTGTTGATTGCTTCAACCTGTCCGTTAGCTTGCGGATAGTACGGAGTAGAGCTGTCATGGGACAGTCCTAATTTGGCAGCCAACTCAACCATCATGTGATTGCGAAAATGCGATCCATGATCTGTGACTATGGTCTATGGAACACCGAATTTGGAGACTACGTGATTGAAAAAGAAAAGGGCAACCGTTTCACCGTTGTTGTTTAATGTAGGCATCGCCTCAGCCCATTTGGTAAAATAGTCCACCGTGACTATTATGTACCCATGCCCCCCGATCGAGGTGGGGTTACATGTCATCAAATCTATGCCCCATTTGGCGAATGGCCCAATAGCTACTACTGGTTGCAGCAGTGCGGGTGGTCTTCTGGTTTTTCTATCGAAAATTTGGCAAGCATGACAACTTCTAACTGCGGTTATGCAATCTTTGAGCATTGTTGGCCAGAAGTATCCTGCTCGTAAAAATTTTTGCACCGTAGCATAACCAGATTGATGCCCCCCACACGCTCCTGAATGGCAATCATTTAGGACTTTTTCGGCCTCCTTAAGGGTGAGGCACCTTCGCAGAACTGTATCGATACCACGATGGTAAAGAGTATCACCGACGATCACGTATTCTTTTGCTTGGTATCGAATACATCGTTGTTCAGAGCGTGAGGTATTAGACCTGTATGTTTGTGTCTGAAGATAAATGATTATATCTCCGTACCACAAATCGCTTGAAGATATCATAAACAAATTTTCATCCACGATTGCTTCTTCGGATGTTGCATCATTGGATGACGATGGGAGATCGCATAGTAACTCCACGAATACCAGGGCTTTCTTTGATTTGGATTTTTTGAATTCCAAATCAAACTCTTGTAGAATTGCTATCCATTTCGAATACTTGCCCCCCGCAACTGCGCGACAAATATAAGTCATGGGGTTGAATCATAAAATGGTAGTTTTCCTGAAGGACAAATAGTATCGAAATCTATTATTGCTTGAACAGTATGAGGGTGAGCTTTTCAACGTGGAGTATTTCATCCTATCATTAAGTTACTTAAATATATATAGGATGTTCAATTCCATTGTCTTCTTGAACTAAAACCATTGCTATGGTCGTATCTGCTGCAGCTAGATACAGGTTAAAGTCTTTTTGATAATCAGGAGCATACATTAATGATGCTTGTATTAGAGATTTCTTCAAAGCATCAAAGGAGGCTTGCGCAACCTCGTACCAAATGAAGGGTACATCCTTTTTCAAAAGGCGAGTATAACCTTTAGCTAGTTCAGCGTAATTTGGAATGAACCTATGAGGAAATTTTATTTCCCTTGGAGTTTATGAATCTGAAGCAAGCTGAAAGGTGGAGGAAAATTGATGATTGCCTGAACCTTGCAAGGGTCGAGACGAATCCCATCCTTTGAGACAACGAAGCCAAGCAAACGACCAGAACTGACACAAAACACACATTTGTGCAGATTGAGTCTTATCTTGTAGTGTCGGCAACGTAGAAATATTGCTCTCAAATGGCGTAGATGATCGGTTCGCTTTTGCGAATGAGCTGGGAGATCATCAAGATAAGGTTGAATGATGTTTTTGATGTCATGGAAAGAATAGTTCATTGCTCTTTGAAAAGTTTCCCATGCGTTCTTCAAACCAAAGGGTAGCTTGCGATATGCGAATGTGCCCCACGGACAAATGAATGCAGTCTTTGACTGGTCCTGTGGGTGGATATTTATTTGATTATACCCAGAAAATCCATCCATAAATGAAAAGATTTCGCATTCGGCGCATTCATCAATTATCTGGTCAATAAAGGGTGTAGGGTAGTTTTCTTTCGGACAAGCTTGATTTACATCCCTGTAATCAACGCACACTCTAATCGTTCCTTGTTTTTTCATCACAGGAACAATATTCAATACCCAATCGGTTAGAGGAACTGGGTAAATGAAACCAACATGGAGGAGTTTTTCAACTTCCGCCTTGATGGCAACGACTTTCTTGGGGTGCACCTGCCTTAGCCACTATCGTACTGGTTTGACATCTGGATAGATCTTAATCTTGTGTTCAACTATGCTCGAGTCGATACCTAGCATTTCATCATATGACCAAGCAAAGAAATCTCTAAACTCGCGAAAAAGAGCGCTATATATTTCTAGTTCGGAAGAAGAACAAGATTTTCCAACATGAATGTTCTCTACAATATCTGTTTTGGTTGAGATATTTATGGCAATAGTCTCTTCGATATTGGATAGGTTTCTCTCGGAATCCACCGTGTTTACAGTATTCGTCAGGGTAGGTCGCCAGAATTATCTTCGTTCCAAGTCGGAAGATGGGAATGATGGTGGAAATCTTCCCATGATGCCCCATTAATCATCATTGATTGAATGATTCCTTCGTCTGTAGAGTGTACTAGCGACCAAGGATCTGAAGGGGTGCCATATTCCTTAGACCTATCTATCCAAACACTTGATGAGCATTGATGTTGGTTTGCCTCCCATGCTGAGAACATTGATTGCTATAATATTTTCAGTGGAGTTAGAGGTAAAACTTGCGAATGATCCATTTTAACATCGTTTTCTGACATCTTTTGAATGGAAGATATCATATTGTAGGTTCCTACATTGGCCACTTCCGCCAAATTCGCAGGAGGCGGTAGTGTAAAAGTTCACGTTAACATAGAGTCTTTTAGTAGGCCTACTCCGATATTATGAAGCATGCTAGGGCTCCCATGGATCATCGGAATGCTTCCCATAACTTCCGAACTGTTGGGGAGAAAAGTTTGTTGGTCGATGATTGTAATTCCTCCTTGGGAAGGAAATGCAATTTTCCTAAAGTAGGTCGACACAACAGCTGCCATGGCATATATCCAGGGTCTTCCCAGTAGGATGTTGTAATCAAGATTCCTGTCGATGACTTCAACATCGATTTCTACTGTTTTTCCCCCCAGTTCGACTTGCAAGTTACTTAATATCCCATACGGGGTGTATGTTCGTCCATCAAATGCTTTTAATGTTGTTGATGATCGCAACAAAGATGGAGACCCCAAAGTTTTCCAGCAACTCATCGACATGATACATGTTGATGCCCCCTCATCAATAATTGTTCTATGAACAGTTTTGTTGAGGGCTTTCACTTGAATGAGGAAAGCTAGTTGAGCTGGTAACTAAGGGTCGTATCCTTTATGATTAAAAGATACAAGATTGGAATCCGTTGGGTCAATCCCACCTATTGCTGATAATAAAGCCTGCTTTTGGGAGGGGCAATTTTGCAGTACTTCAAGAGACGACATCGTGGATGGCGATTGAGCTAAATCCTCCACTATGTTATAGTGTTGTGTTGCTCGGGCACGAGGATTAAACATCGATTTGTGTACTACTCCCTTTGGCGGTTTTATTGTAATTCAGGAATGATGGGTGGCACGACTTCTGTTGAAGTCGTTGTTGAACTACTAGGTTGATCTTTATCCTTGTTGTTCAACATCTGTGGATTCCCATATTCTTTACTCCTTGTCATTATTAGAGTATCATTCAGTTGCTTCGAGACTGACAACATTAGCACTTGGGACAGGGAAGCATTTTCGCTAGCAACCAGATTTGTTCCTGGGTTTGGAAACGGATCCGTTAGTATAGCCGAGGTTTTTGAACTTTTGAAGAATTTTCTAAGCTCTTCTTTATATGGACGCTCTTTGGTCCAGTGATCCTCATCACATATACTGCATGGATATTTGGGTTTCGCATTCCCAGAAGGGTTCGCAGAAGATTTCCTAGGAGATGAGTCTCCCTTGTTTTTCTTCTTCCCTTGTTTTTTCTTCTTGCCTCTTGGCTGCTTGGTTTCTTTGCCTTTGTCTGTTGACACGACATTTATTTCTGAGGCTAGAAGTTCCTCATTTGCATCTTGATTCGAAACCGTGCGGGCCTTTTTCGATTGGCCTTTGCAGTTTTAGTGCTTGTCGTACCTATCACACCATCGTTGGCATGAGAGTCTTTGTTTGATTTAGGAGGTGGAGGAATGGAGAATTCTGGTCTAGGAGTGTCAGGGATCTTATCGTAGAGCGTGCCAGATTGAGTATAGACCAAGTCTAGATATTGTGCATGAGCAATAACTTGCTCTTCAGTGACGACTCCCCCCTTTGCCACATCTTCTGTAATAGTAGGTAACAGTGACTTAATAAACCATTTAGCCAATAGCTGATCAGGAACATATGTTTTTACCATTCTACGACGACGCCGCCACTCATGAATATGATCGGATATGTGAGTGGCTGTTGTTTGTTTCAAACTAGTAAGCATCTTAGTTCCTGTTTTGTACCTGATAAGTAACTGAAAATGGGTTAAAAAGGTTGTGGCTAGGGTACTGAAGTTATCAAAAGAAGCTCTAGGCAGTTCGATATACCACTTTGTTGCCGGACCAGTTAACGTGCGTTGAAAGAGGCGAAGCCGAATCGAATCATCATTGAGAGTGTTCGACGAACACCATAGATGAAAGGTCATCACGTGATTCGATGGGTATTCACCCCGATTTCCATTAAATTTAGGAATATCCGACGGAAGTTTATGCAGAATCGTCGGCCACCAAGGGGTGTAGGCAATTGGATCGTTCGTTAGTCGACTTAGATCCGGTAACTCTAGAGTTTCCACGAAGGGCAACTGTTGATTCAAGCTTGGTTGAGCATACCCAGGATAAGACGGAATCGTTTGAGCAGTCAGTCTTTGCATACCAGCATAATGCATTTGATGTTGGTAACTTTGGTAAGGTTGATGGGCATAACCATTATGATATGGTTGATACTGCTGCCCATTACTTGCAAAGATTTGTTGCTCATATCCTTGGTAAGCCTGCTGGAATTGCGGTTGTTGGTATTGCACCAGCCATGGTTTTGAAGCCATGGACTATTGTCCAGCACTGACTGTTTGACCAAGATGGGTATTGGTGTTCCCCGTTTGAACCTGTGCCATTCCACTAGTGGGTGATTGTGGCTGTGTCGGAGGTACAAGAGATTGTTGTATTGCAACCTGCGAAACTTGAGGTTAGCATACAACTGGTGACACTTGTACTTGCGATACTACCAAAATAGCTGGCGTAGTGGGAATATTTGTCATAGGTGAACTTTGTTGTATTGAGCATACAACTCTTTGTTGTTGAGACAGGACTGGTACCCAACCACTAGTCGTGATTCCAGCATAACCCAAATTCTGTTGCGAACTCACGCATGGTTGTCCTTCTGGGGAAGACAATGAAAGGGTATACAGCCCTCCATATGATGGTAATCCAGTGCTCAAAGGAATAATTTGCCTCTGGGGACCAGTTTGCCCAAATTGACCTTTGTGATAGATCAATTTGTCGAGACTCAACATAAGAGATTCCAAATATAATTCCGGACAAAAAAATGGGAACAGTCCATACTGTCAAAATAGTCCCTGGATGGACTCCATCCAGCGATTGAAAGCTGGTTGGGACAGATGGCACGCCGACGAACATTGTCGAAATAGCAAAAGGAGATTCGTTGTTGGTGTGTCGTGTGACACAGTCCTTGATGTTGACGGTTGTTCATACATATGAAGCCTATCCAAGAGATTCCTCAGCGATTCTTCAGGAACTTCCGAGGGTGGGTGAATATTTTTTTACGAAGAAGGATACAGGGCAATCCTAGCCCCAAGTTGCGTTGGAGTGCTAGATGGAGGATCCTCCACAACCTCTTCTATGGCAATCAATCCAGGAGGAAGAGGCAGACTGTCAGGTCCGTAAAATATTTTTGTTGCCGAAGAAGATGTAAGTTCTGCTGCAGCAACAGACGGTTGGGGAGTAACATCTTCCGAATCGGCTGTAGATGGAGCCGGTTCAGGAATAGAAGTGTTAACCATCACACTAGGATCAGTTGTAATGTCCTTTTGCTGTTGCAGAATTTCTTTTGTAGAGGTAGGGATTCCAGAAATGTTCGAAGTAACCGGAGTCTCTTAGGATGTTGGAGTGCTTGCTCCAACCAACCTAGGGGACTTTGATCCAATTAAACGAGTTCGCTTCGTCCGGAATGGCTTCGCTTCCGTAGTCAATGATGGTTGACTCGTAATTCTCCGCGAACGATGGGGTTTTGATTGACTTTCTTCCATGATTGCAGATTACTTGATCAACTCATAATAAAACGGAAAAATGTTTTTCGAATTAAATGAATTTTAGACGCTTTGACACAACTTGTTTTTTCAATTTTAAAGATTCGAGAAAAAACAAAAGATGACTCTAGTTGCCTTCGATTTTTATTGAGCTTGAACTGAAAAGCGCTCAGAGGACCTTTTCCTTTAAGGAGTCTGAAAAGGAGCAAAAATGGACTTCTCTGGAGATCTAGGCAGAGAGGATTACCAAACCAATCGTAAAACTGCATAATACTTTTTACGGTACGGAAGTCAATCTTCCCGAATGCTGTGTTTGGTGCATTACGATCGATAGGGCGGAAAACACGGCTTCCTAAGGATAAAGGATGCAGCCTATTGTGGTCTCCCAATATATACTCGACGGTACGTGGGAGCACAAGTCTGTACTGGCACTTGCTGTCTCAGAGTGGAGGAATCACCCAACCAACACTGAAAGAAACAGTTACCAGGCTTTACGACGCCAAAATACGTCTCTAGCCTAGACCTCTAGATGTTGTGCGTTAAGTTCCAAAGCGTTGTTAGATTCATTGAATTTACTTTAAGTTGATCTTGCTTAACAATTTGCCTTTCAGGTTCACCACGTGATGTATGTATAATTCCTAAAATGAAGTCTAAGATGATAAACAAATGTTTTATCTTCTTTCAACAATGAAAATCCTAGCTACGAAAGGGAAGAAAGTCAAGAATCTTTTCTTCACAGAGCACACGCTAAAATGCACAGTCCTAAATCAAGCCAAGCATTCAAAATGAAAATGCACATGCATGTATTTCTTTTTCAGCTCTCTTAATGTGTGAATGACATTAATAAAGCTATGTGCAAAACTGAATTACTTTTAAAGCGACAGTACTCAACAAAATTCTTTTTCAAAACGAAGTGAAAGCAAGAGAGACACTTTGCGATTTTTTGAAATGGAAATTGTTTTTCGACACTTTAAAACTAATAATTCAAATCCTATGCAATAGTAACTGTATAATCGACTATCCAAAACAATGGAATTGATTTCTAAAACTGAAAACGATAGCTACGACACTTTCAGATCTAGAGATGACAGTTCGACTATGCTACTTTTTGCAAAAGAGAACTAAAACGACGCACAATACATAAAAAACATTTATAGTTCTTTG
>APFE031652340.1:0-13268 GCA_000404065.3 Pinus taeda
CTAACAAGTAAATCTACTTCTCATTCTAGTTGGAGACATAGACTATATAGTAACCCTTGATATAATATCATGCTCTTTTTATTATATCACCGTGTTATAATAGCATTATAGTAATATGGACAAAAGTTGTATGCTTGTAATATGCTATTGATGTGGTTTCCTTACTGTAAATGCATCTTTTTTATTATTATTTGGTATGAAATTCTTGCCCAAATTAATGTATTGGTGTAGTTTCCGTAATGGCAAGATAATAGTGGCTCAAATGTATCTTTTTTATTATTTGATATGAAATTGTTCCCTATGTTTAAAAAAAGATCACCTTATCCCTAATGAAAGGGGGCATTGGAGAATCCCTAAAATGGTGGGGTTTGAAAAGATTGAAGATGAATAGCTTATCTATAAAACCGTATTAAATGACAATTTCAAAATATTGATGATGTCTTTTTTGACATTTTCTCTCCTATCTCCACTTTCACTTTTGCATTCTTACTTTTCATATCCATTTATATTATTTTAGTTTAGATTGTCCTTAATGATAAATGAAACATTCACTCAAAATGTGAATAATTTAAAAATATTTTTGCACTTACCATCTTAGTATGATAGAGATGTTGTAATGTCATTTATTGTAAACATTCCAATTACATAAAAATAAAAATGAAATAAAAATAAAATTTGAAAAATAAAATGAATAATTAAAATAAAGTTGAGTAAAATAGTCAATTTATTTTTAGGGGTCTTTTGACTCCAATTAAAATAATAATAATAATAGTAAAAGTAAAAATGACCCATGGTATTAGTACATGGTATTGAGAAGTCATTGACCCATAGTATTCAGTGGAATATAGCCTATTTAAAGAGAGAAATTAATTGAGCCTAGATCCATCTTAATGAAAAAAATGATAAAATAAAAGAAATTCATTTGCGGCATCCGGTATCGATGCCAGTAATGAAGGATTTTATGAATATTCCTACTGTTATCCAAGGACTTGTCGCGAATTCCTTACAAATTATACAATGAGTTCAAAGGTGTGTGCAGAAGCTGAAATGAAATGATGTGTAATCCCCAATTCTATGAACACCGAAAGTACTACGGCACAAATCAACATTTGATATGTCTATTTCACTCAATTTCGAGTCTCTTTGATTATGGAATAATAGTATACGACCCTATGGAGAAGACCTCAGAAAGGACAGCCCCTATTCCTTACGGTCCTCCTCCATTTGTTGTTTTAAGGAAAGGAAAGCTTGTCCAGTTTGGAGAAAGTTTTAATGAAAGGTTGTTGTCTTCATCTACGATTTTGTGTCCAAAGAATGGCTCTGCAGAGTTGACACGTATAGTGTAGACGTGGCTCCTTTCAAAAGAAGTGATCAGTGATGCCTGTTCTGTGCTGCAGCGTGGCGTGACCGGATTTTTTGGAATGGTGTTACAGAGGAAGGAAATCCGATCTCCTATTTCTTTCAGCTATCAACTAGGAAGTGGAGTGCAATTGAACACCAAGAGTTTGCTCCTTATTCAACTGCATACACTGTAGCATCCTTAGAGATCTGAATATTCAACTGCATACGCTGTAACGTCCTTGGAGATCTGAATATTCATACGTTGTTTTATATTTAGCATCATAAATAACTTTTACTTGTTTTGCTTTAATGATGAATTGTGGTTGCTTTACATTTTGAAATGGAAACATTATGAGATGGTGCTTGAAATTGCATTATCTGCTATTTATTCTCCATCGGCATTCTCACTTGTGGGGAAAGTTCACTTGGATTTAAAATTTAGATACATTAAATCAGGCATTTACACTATAAATTTTTTTGAATATGTATATCCTAGTTATTTTCAATGCGTTATTTATGTTAATAATTACTTTATGACATCATTTTCCACCGGTTCAATGTTGTAAAGTGTCTTACATAATGTTGTAATTTCTATCCATAAAAGAGTTTACAATCCTCTTGTGTGATTATACAATTTTAATCATAATTCTCAGGTTCCTACATAGCGATATAAAAATACTTAATATATATAAAAATACTCCATATAATTTTATCTGAAAAATCTCTCAAATATAATTATTTTTAATAGTAAATTAACTATTATTAATAGTATTAGTTAGCCTTATTAGATATATAATATTAAACTAATACGGCCGCATCCTATGTAGTTATCTTGGTGGTCTTTATGCTAAGATTTTGGTTTTATTCTAATAGCTATAATTAATGTGATTATTAATAATAAATATATAAAATTATTCTATGTTATTCCTTATCTTTTTTTAATTTCAAAATGTTCCAACATTTACTCCCTAACATCTGGCTTGACACTACTGTATTTTAAAAAGTTTGGTCTTATTTTCTTGACTTATGTTTCTTGTTCCTTACGATGGATGAAGGGTTCACCGAAACAATTTTTTCAAAGATTTCTTTTTTGTAAGTCAAAGTTCTATTCATTCATCAAAAAAGAAGTACATCAACAGCAAAATGCAGGTAGTCTCAACCTTGACTACTGCGATTAGCATATGACAAAGAAACATGTCCCACGTAAGAAGTTCTCCATGCTTAATTAACCAGAGAAAGAAAAAAATACTTTTGGCCATAGTTTGGGATACCAGATGCTTTTCCATAAAAGATCACGATTTCTGTCTGTAGAGGAAAACATAATAGAATTATCTTTTTTGAGAGAGAACATAACTTTTGGAAGATGGCCGCATTGAAGTTGTCATGTTCTCCATTATCTCAAACCCCTGGAAACTTGGAAGGTGTGAGAAGACGCACCATTGACTACGATAGAATAGAAAGGAGTTTAAATAATTGGTTTGATCTATCTGATCCAGGAGGGAGAGAATCCAAATGCATCTAGAATAGACATGATATAGTTCCAATTCAAGTGATCATAAGCCTTAGAGAGGTAAATTTTAATGAGCATACCTAGATATTTGGATTAGGATAAATAGTAAACTACCTCATGAACCACAATAATACCATCCATAATTTGCCAACCCTTCACAATGCCCGACTGTTATGGATTGATAATCATTTTCAGTAGGGGTTTGTGTCCCATGAATAAAATTCCTAAAATAATTTTGTAAAGAACATTGCAAAGGAAAATTGTTCAAAACCCATTTAGATCCAGTGCAGATCCTTTCATAGGGATAAGCGTGAGAAATGTTGCATTCAGGCTCGACCATATTTTTTGGGAATCACGAGTATCCTATGCCAACTTATGGATTTCAGTACCTTCAAAGTGCTAGCCCACATTGAAGAATTCATAGGTGAATCCATCTAGGCTTGGAGCTCTGTTTAAGGGGAATGCATAAACAACCTCTTCAACCTCCACATAGGAGATCTCCCACATGAGATCCTCATTTTGATCTTCCTAGATTAATTGGGGAATACATTGCTTGATTCTCGAGTTGGACTCACTCTCATCCTCTTAGGGCTCTATGAACAAAGTCTAGAAATAGGTGATCAACTCCTCAGAAGTATCCTCATGTTGAAAAAGCCACCGACCGTTTGATCCATTGAGGGAGAAAATCCTATGAAACTGTTTATGTTTTAACATAGTCCTGTGAAATAATTTCATGTTACACTCACCTTCTTTGACCCATTGAACTCTTGATTTGTTCCTCCAAAGAATTTATTCTTGTTTTCTTCATTTCTCCAAGTCATTGAGGAACTCACCCTCCTGAACAATCAGGGTTTCAGTCCCACCTTCTAAAATTATCCACTACTAGATTGACCACATTTCTTCCTCCAGGTTTCAATTTTCATAATGAATTTTACTGAAATATGACCGAGTCGATTCTTTAATCCTTCCTTTTAGTGCCTTCAACTTCAGCTAGAAAGTCTCCATTTGATTGCTCCCAAACACACTAATACCCTTCCACCAGTCTTCTAGCTTAGAAATAAAATTTGGTTTTTCAAGCCATAAAAATTTGAAACGAAAAGGTTGGTTCCTCTTTGGTTCCTCAGTGCCATCCTCAGGTAAATTTCCAAGAAAATGGGCCAATGATCTGATCCCATGTAGGGGAGGATCAAAACTTAAAGAAACAATTCCTATTGTAGGGTTTTATTTGAAATAAAGAATGATCCAAACAAGAGGCGCTCTAGTACTTACTTCCCTGTCGATTATTCCATATGAAAGAACCATTAATAAAATCAATGTCTTCTACTCCAAGATCTTGAATAGTATACTGAAAGGAAATGAATATCAGATTCATTCACTTGACTCCTCCTTTCTTCTCACCCAAATCCTTGATCAAATTTAGGTCCCCTACCAGAATCCAACTATTTTTTCCCAAAATCTCCTTCAGTTTTCGAAACTACTAAGAAAGGTGGCCTTTGTCCCTGATAGAGTAGGACCATAAACCCTTGTTAATCAAACCTTTTCCACAGAACCAATACATTCAAATTGACTTGAAATGGTATTTGGGTAGGCAATCTAGTTACCAAAAGAGATATATTTGGAGTCCCAAAGGATTCCCAAGCCCCCTAGATTACCCCTTGGATCCAGTGCTTTTGATTTCACTAAGTTTATCCTGTGTTACCTTAGTTTCCCACATGACTAAGATTTCTGGTTTATCCTATTGAATTTGTTCCTTTAGTTACCTCAAATTACCCTTTGAGTTGAGGCCTATTATGTTCCACGAGACCACCTTCATTGAGGAGGGGTGGTTTGAGAGTGCTGGCAGTATTCCGTGAGGACAATTGCTTGTCATCAGTTAACTAGGATAAACCCTGTTACTTTGATCACTTCACTGTTGGCTCCTCTACCTTTCTTCCTGGATCTCGAGTTGGATTAACCTTGCCTGGTGGGCAGTTTTTCTTCTCATATAGCCAAATCCATTTGGGAAGGGGATTCTGTAGAGGCTTGACGTTGTTCCCAATCTTTATAGATCATATGGAATTGATCTATCAAATATTGATGGATTTCTTCCCATCCATCTTTTGCCTAGTTTCACAGGAAAGCTACCATAAAACTTTCATTGGAGTTGAGTTGATCCATTTTGTCCTCATTCTCAAGGGTTTTTTGGACTTGGGAAAGAAATTGCTTGATTTCCTTGCATGTGGATAGCTCTTCTGGTGTTTTTCATTTGCTTGGTTGTTTGTTTTTAGGATTTTCAAGACCCGCCTCCACCTCTTAGGTTGCTTAAGATGGAGACATAGCTACAGGTGCTTTTGGTTTTTCTTTTCACCTAGATCCATGAGGAGAGAAAGGCAGTTCCCACAAGGAGAGCTTGGGGCTATCAGAGTAGGGGGCAGTGGAGCCTGACAAGGGGGACCTTTGATGGTTGGAGGGTGTTTCCAAAGAACTTCCAAGAAGCCACCAAAGGAGGGATCAACTAGAGTAGTTGTCTCTTACAACCGTTGAGGGAAGTTGCAAAACAAGTATCCATATTTATGACAAATTTTACGCTCATAGCCCAGTCGTTGAGAGAAGAATTCATCCTTATACTCAATTTGCATTGAATCTAGGAGGGGTTGTGAGATGTTCACGTAAACAGAAATCCTGGCATAGGAAGAGAACCGTCAACATATAGTGATCTTTGAGACTTGAACAAAGTTTCATATGGAATTGCAAATCAATTCTAGATGTCCATCTCCCAAAAATCCTCTAGTAGAGAGTAAATTTAGATCTAGATGGGTATAGCTAAGAATTGTTCCTTCTCTAGATTGTAACAGGGTTCCTAGTGCCTAATGAATAACCCTGTGTTGTTCATGAAATATGACCCATTATCCAAAATTTTCTTGCGGACTTCTAGATACTAGAAGATCACTGTGAAGAAGCCTTTTACTTGGAGGTGTAGGTCAAATTGAGCTTTTTGCTGCTATTCGAGCTGGATCCAGTGGAGAATATCTAATTCTTTGGGCCAAATTCTTGTAAATTTATAGATTATTACATGATCTTTCATAAATTTCCGAGATTGTTCCAAGTGGTGATTATGGATCATAACTCGCAGGTTTTTTGTTGGATTTGTCTTGGGTGTGGAGCCTTATAATCTTGTTTATTCATGGGTATCACCATGTTGGACCCGAGTTCCTAACGAGGCGACAACATCGCTCATTTAGTCGTCGTCATAGAGGAAACACCCCCGAAGCTAAAAATAGATGAAAAATTACCTTGCAAAATATTGTAATTTAGTCTGAGCCATTCATTAGCAGGGTGTTATGACAGTAGAAGTTATGTTTACTTTAGTGTTTTTTTCCCTAGAAGGAAATCCCTCGATTTAGATAGCAGAAGACTACTTCTTGATAGATTTTTTCTACAAGAGTATTCCTTGATCCACTTTGGAGAGAGAACACTTCGATGGATTTTTTCAAAGATTAAAGTTGTGCTTTAATGACAGAGAGATTCCTTCCAAAACCCATTCAAAGACGATGACAATTTTATTTGATCTAGCCTTCTTAGGTCTTTTGAAAAAGCTTCCACTCCTTGGGTGATGGTTGAGAGATGATCTCGGAAATTGTTCTAGGGTTTTTGGTATTTTTTTTCTTCCTCATTGATTACTATCCCAAGACTTTTTCTGAAGTAGATTTCCTTGATCTATGTTATGATGTATATCTTGAAATTGTGCTTTGATATCCTTCGAAAAACTTTGATGCCTCTGTTTGATTAGATGCCTCTTCTTGACTTTTTCACCTTAGCTCTCATACCATGTTGATAAATTTAGGGCATCAATAGTTAGGTGTTTTCTCTACTTTGATAATTTCCTGAGAGAGTCCTTTCACTTCTTGGTTATGACATTCTATTTCTTATGTTGTTATTGTGTTATTTTCATAAATACAATTATAAATTCATGAATAATAAAGAGACAAGAGACACAATATATATGTTGTTAGCCATGGGAAAAACCTCTCAGTCTCTGTAACGAAAACCCAAACAAATTCTTCTTATAGAACGTTAAATGTATGAATACGAAGACCATGACAAAGACCCTTGAAACTAGAGCCCTTCCCAGGCCAAATCAGACAACTCCTCTTTACCCTTAGCTAAAAGCTCTACTTCTTCCTCTTCTTCTTGGATTCATTTAGAATTTTGGCCCCTTCTTGTAGGTTTGCAACATTTTGCTTCAAAACAGAAACCATAGATAATTTGTTTGATCCTTGAATGGTCTACTTTTGGAGGGAGATTTCTTTCTCTTCTACTCGGCTTCCTTCAGTGAAGTCTTCACCCAATCTGGGGAATACATTGTTTGATTCTCGAGTTGGACTCACTCTCATCCTCTTAGGGCTCTATGAACAAAGTCTAGAAATAGGTGATCAACTCCTCAGAGGTATCCTCATGTTGAAAAAGCCATCGACCGTTCGATCGATTGAGGGAGAAAATCCTATGAAACTGTTTATGTTTTAACATAGTCCTATGAAATAATTTCATGTTACGCTCACCTTCTTTGACCCATTGAACTCTTGATTTGTTCCTCCAAAGAATTTATTCTTGTTTTCTTCATTTCTCCAGGTCATTGAGGAACTCACCCTCCTGAACAATGAGGGTTTCAATCCTACCTTCTAAAATTATCCACTACTAGATTGACCACATTTCTTCCTCCAGGTTTCACTTTTCATAATGAATTTTACTGAAATATGACCGAGTCGATTCTTTAATCCTTCCTTTTAGTGCCTTCAACTTCAACTAGAAAGTCTCCATTTGATTGCTCCCAAACACACTAATACCCTTCCACCAGTCTTCTAGCTTAGAAATGAAATTTGGTTTTTCAAGCCACAAAAATTTGAAACGAAAAGGTTGGTTCCTCAATGCCATCCTCAGGTCAATTTCCAAGAAAATGGGCCAATGACCTGATCCCATGTAGGGGAGGATCAAAACTTAAAGAAACAATTCCTGTTGTAGGGTTTTATTTGAAATAAAGAATGATCCAAACGAGAGGCGCTCTAGTGCTTACTTCCCTGTTGATTATTCCATATGAAAGAACCATTAATAAAATCAATGTCTTCTACTCCAAGATCTTGAATAGTATACTGAAAGGAAATGGAGATCAGATTCATCCACTTGACTCCTCCTTTCTTCTCACCCAAATCCTTGATCAAATTGAGGTCCCCTACCAGAATCCAACTATTTTTTCCCAAAATCTCCTTCAGTTGTCGAAACTACTAAGAAAGGTGGCCTTTGTCCCTGATAGAGTAGGACCATAAACCCCTGTTAATCAAACCTTTTCCACAGAACCAATACATTCAAATTGACTTGAAAGGGTATTTGGGTAGGCAATCTAGTTACCAAAAGAGATATATTTGGAGTCCCAAAGGATTCCCAAGCCCCCTAGATTACCCCTTGGATCCAGTGCTTTTGATTTCACTAAGTTTATCCTGTGTTACCTTAGTTTCCCACATGACTAAGATGTCTGGTTTATCCTATTGAATTTGTTCCTTTAATTACCTCAAATTACCCTTTGAGTTGAGGCCTCTTATGTTCCATGAGACCACCTTCATTGAGGAGGGGTGGTTTGAGAGTGTTGGCAGTATTCCATGAGGACAATTGCTTGTCATCAGTTAACTAGGATAAACCCTGTTACTTTGATCACTTCACTGTTGGATCCTCTACCTTTCTTCCTGGATCTCGAGTTGGATTAACCTTGCCTGGTGGGCAGTTTTTCTTCTCATATAGCCAAATCCATTTGGGAAGGGGATTCTGTAGAGGCTTGACGTTGTTCCCAATCTTTATAGATCATATGGAATTGATCTATCAAATATTGATGGATTTCTGCCCATCCATCTTTTGCCTAGTTTCACAGGAAAGCTACCATAAAACTTTCATTGGAGTTGAGTTGATCCATTTTGTCCTCATTCTCAAGGGTTTTTTGGACTTGGGAAAGAAATTGCTTGATTTCCTTGCATGTGGATAGCTCTTCTGGTGTTTTTCATTTGCTTGGTTGTTTGTTTTTAGGATTTTCAAGACCCGCCTCCACCTCTTGCGTTGCTTGAGATGGAGACATAGCTACAGGTGCTTTTGGTTGATCATTTCACCTAGATCCATGAGGAGAGAAAAGCAGTTCCCACAAGGAGAGCTTGGGGCTATCAGAGTAGGGGGCAGTGGAGCCTGACAAGGGGGACCTTTGATGGTTGGAGGGTGTTGCCAATTCTAAGAAGCCATCAAAGGAGGGATCAACCGGAGTAGTTGTCTCTTACGACCGTTGAGGGAAGTTGCAAAACAAGTATCCATATTTATGACAAATTTTACGCTCATAGTCCAGTGGTTGAGACAAGAATTCATCCTTATACTCAATTTGCATTGAATCTAGGAGGGGTTGTGAGATGTTCACGTAAACAAAAATCCTGGCATAGGAAGAGAACCGTCAACATCTAGTGATCTTTGAGACTTGAACAAAGTTTCATATGGAATTGCAAATCAATTCTAGGATGTCCATCTCCCAAAAATCCTCTAGTAGAGAGTAAATTTAGATCCAGATGGGTATAGCTAAGAATTGTTCCTTCTCTAGATTGTAACACGGTTCCTAGTGCCTAATGAATAACCCTGTGTTGTTCATGAAATATGACCCATTATCCAAAATTTTCTTGTGGACTTCTAGATACTCAAAGATCACTGTGAAGAAGCCTTTTACTTGGAGGTGTAGGTCAAATTGAGCTTTTTGCTGCCATTCGAGCTGGATCCAGTGGAGAATATCTAATTCTTTGGGCCAAATTCTTGTAAATTTATAGATTATTACATGATCTTTCATAAATTTCCGATATTGTTCCAAGTGGTGATTAGGGATCATAACTCGCAGGTTTTTTGTTGGATTTGTCTTGGGTGTGGAGCCTTATAATCTTGTTTATTCATAGGTATCACCATGTTGGACCCCAGTTCCTAACGAGGCGAAAACATCGCTCATTTAATCGTCGTCATAGAGGAAACACCCCCGAAGCTAGAAATAGATGAAAAATTACCTTGCAAAATATTGTAATTTAGTTTGAGCCATTCATTAGCAGGGTGTTATGACAGTAGAAGTTATGTTTACTTTAGTGTTTTTTGCCCTAGAAGGAAATCCCTCGATTTAGATAGCAGAAGACTACTTCTTGATAGATTCTTTCTACAAGAGTATTCCTTGATCCACTTTGGAGAGAGAACACTTCGATGGATTTCTTCAAAGATTAAAGTTGTGCTTTAATGACAGAGAGATTCCTTCCAAAACCCATTCAAAGACGATGACAATTTTATTTGATCTAGCCTTCTTAGGTCTTTTGAAAAAGCTTCCACTCCTTAGGTGATGGTTGAGAGATGATCTCGGAAATTGTTCTAGGGTTTTTGGTATTTTTTTTCTTCCTCATTGATTACTATCCCAAGACTTTTTCTGAAGTAGATTTCCTTGATCTATGTTATGATGTATATCTTGAAATTGTGCTTTGATATCCTTCGAAAAACTTTGATGCCTCTGTTTGATTAGATGCCTCTTCTTGACTTTTTCACCTTAGCTCTCATACCATGCTGAGAAATTTAGGGCATCAATAGTTAGGTGATTTCTCTACTTTGATAATTTCCTGAGAGAGTCCTTTCACTTCTTGGTTATGACATTCTATTTTTTATGTTGTTATTATGTTATTTTCATAAATACAATTATAAATTCATGAATAATAAAGAGACAAGAGACACAATATATAGGTTGTTAGCCATGGGAAAAACCTCTTAGTCTCTGTAAGGAAAACCCAAACAAATTCTTCTTATAGAACCTTAAATGTATGAATACGAAGACCATGACAAAGACCCTTGAAACTAGAGCCTTTCCCAGGCCAAATCAGACAACTCCTCTTTACCCTTAGCTAAAATCTCTACTTCTTCCTCTTCTTCTTGGATTCCTTTAGAATTTTGGCCCCTTCTTGTAGGTCTGCAACATTTTGCTTCAAAACAGAAACCATAGATCAATTGTTTGATCCTTGAATGGTCTACTTTTGGAGGGAGATTTCTTTCTCTTCTACTCATCTTCCTTCAATGAAGTCTTCACCCAATCTGGATGACCCTTATATTATTGCAAACTTTAGCGTGATTTATATATGTAGTATTCACAAGTGTGAGGGTAGATTAGCCCACAAAATTCCCACAATTATGTCACTTCCTTCGCTATCTTGTCTTCTTCCTTAATTGATGTTAAGGCTCCTTCTAGGATGAATTTCACAATTGATTATCCCATAATTTCTTTACCAAATTTTTTTCCTCCAAATGAGGTCAACAACTGTTATATATAGTTGTTTGTCCATGAATATTAGGCTGACATGATCACTGGAGTAGGCAGAATTTATCTTTCTAGAATTGTCCCTTTCATTAGAGGATGAATTGAGTGAGGACTGGTGAAAAGGTCTTGGAGGGTTACATACAAAAACAAAATTGAATTTTACAATGTGTAACATGCCTTGAATACATGACAATGACTTTATACACTTTTATGACTAGATGAAAAAAATCCCTAAATACTCTCAATGGGAGACTTAACTAAAAGTAAAATCTCTTGCTCATGAAACCCATTAGTCAAGCACCAAAATAATTTTATTTTCCTTCTTTACATATTTTAAATAAAATCATAATTACATGTGATCTTGAAGACCGAACCTAGTTACACTTTTCAACACTATAATCAATTTCGTGATTTTTATTATGAATTGTAATTCATGTAATTAATTGTGGAAATTTAAACACAATGAATCACTAAGAGGAGTGGGCATGGATATAGGGTTTTGAGGAGGGGTTGCATAGAAAGTTGACAAGTCAAGGCTATCCATTAATGGCCACCAACCCTATGATTGAATTTTAATGGCATGCACATCAGGAAGGGAGATTGTGTACGGGATTCCTAAATGGATGACAAGCCCATGACCCCATTATCATACGTCATTGGTTGCATTGTGCAGACAAAATGCAAGGGCCTTGCAAAGGGGTCGGTGGGAGAAAACATTCAATAAATAATGGATAATGATTAGGGTGTTCTTCACACAACAACATAGAGAGAGTGCACTACAAACTATGGAAAAGAGAAGCAATACCCCACGAAATAACCGTCAATTGCTTGAGTAGGAAATCCGAAATAGAGTTGTGGGTTTTGGGTTCTTGTATGTTGGGATACACATACAAGGGTTTACCATTAAATCTTAGAGAGTGAAGGAAAACCACTGGACGAGGTTGATGCTAGACTAGAGGCACAAGGTGCATCATAGTCAAAGGAAGAAATAGGTAGATATGTAGAGTATTTTGGAGCCCTGTTAGGTTGAGCAAGTATAATTTATGTGTTTTTTGGATCCCTAGTTTGCAGTGGATACACTCTATTTGTTTTTGATGACTAAAGGAACGTTGTAGTGCAATTGGCCTATAGTTGGGTGGAGGGTAGAAGCCCTCCCTTGGTTTCCAACCATTAAGATTATCATATAAGTATAATGTATATCCACCTATATATGAAAATGTTACATTGTGAATGGAATTGATGTTGTTATGTGTTATAACAATGTTTCTATCGACATTTTTTGGCATGGGGATAATGTTATATTTTGTTTTTAATAATCAGACAAATGTGTGTTATTCCCACGGTGAAGCGAAATACATATCCCAAATATTGGCGATGTATCTTTGTGTTACAATTCATTGGTATAGTATTTTATGCATGCCTATTAGGCTCAGCTAAGTTATATTGTAAATGATTTCAAGGTTTTCTAATGATCATGGACATTTGCGTAGTTTGATCTATCGACTTATTCTATGTTGCATTTCATATTTCTTCATCTATTTCTAATGGGTTTGGGGTGTTATATTTCAATGACACATGTATTGGTGGTATAACACTATTGGTAGTCCTCCACACCCCTCTCTAGGTATGGATAGATGGCCTTAAACCACGATCCCCATAACACGTGAAGATAATAATAGGGAGATATGGAGGCTTTGTCTCTCTACGGATGCTATTAACTCCTAATTATACTCATTGTGGAAAGAAACCCTCGCTACCTTGCTGAACCATAAGATACATGGATGTGGATGCACATTTCGGCTTAGCACCTCACCTCACCATCCCATGCCTTCTATAACAAAGGTATATTGGTTACATTGGCCATTTCTTGTATTTTTTTTAAGTAGTTTTGCTTTTGGATGTTTTAATTTTTGTTTGCAAGAGGTAATATTTTCCCTTGCATGTACTTCCCCCATCAATTTGTTTATCAAATACGTTTTCATGCCTTGTCCCCTCCATTTGAATCTTATATGTTCGAGTAAACTGAATAAGAAATATTCATACGTGTTGATGTCATCTAGCTATAAATAAGGAAATTAAATAACAAAG
>APFE031652341.1:0-26557 GCA_000404065.3 Pinus taeda
AGTCTTGCTGAGCTAGGTCGCAGGCCATAGCCAACAACATTAGGATATTAGAAGGATTGCGTTGAGGTTGATTCAACTAACAAGGAGCAACATGATGATGTAAGGGTCTCAACTTGGAGAACCTTATTCTATAAGCTTGATATGCTGCAAATCAGTTGAAGATTGAGGGATGCTCTATCGGCATTCCAAGCTGCAATCCTTGATGCCAGAGAATAACTCCATTGTGTGATATTCATAGTGAAGATCTCTGATGTCTGATTTTGGCAAGTCAAAGTGTTGACTTCAAATGTATATATATTATCTCTCTTTGCTAAACTATTGAAGATCATAAGAAGATTTGATCAAAGGTTTCCCAACATTGGGGTTTGTCCCTGGCTGGTGCCACATCTTGTGTCCTCTTCTCTTGGTTTGTTTTTTGCGACTTATGTTTATGTTCTATCTGCATTTTACTATCATGCTAAATGTGATTGCTAATCTGGAATTGATATTGAGCTAAAATGTAAAAATTGAAGTAAATTGCTCTTAGCATAGAACATGCCTAAAATTAACATTTAGTTATCCACAAATCGCCTTAAGAAATATGTGAAATCAACCAAGAAAGATAATTCATGATGAACACCAAATATTTCATGAAAATATTTCACACTATGGAAAAACGATCTAAACAATTCACAACGATCTAGAAAGGAGGGAGATTTCTCTTTTTTTAGATTAGGATCTCAACATCTTTCCTCCTTTTTCTTGAAAAAACAAGCAAATTTTCGTCCACAATATGCTTCACGATTAAGTCAAACTACGAGTTATTTCAGTACATTACTTAGATCTTAAAATAGGTGAGACATCCCACCAACTAGAGGTTTGATTTGACAAAAGGAGGTCCTAATTGGTCTAAGGGTACGACGTTCCATCAAGAAATAGCTTGACATTCCTTGAAAAATTAACCTGAGTGCTTAGGAAGTCAAAAATTCCATTTTGTTTGCACAATGTTGCTTGAATGAAGATGTTGGCCTTTCCAAACGGCTAGTTTAATGTGGACGACCTCGCTTTCCTTGGTGCAAAGATGATTCAAGCCATGCTTTTATGCTCCTTGCTTGTTTTTGACTTGAAATGTACCTTGGATTGCTTGGAGACCTATGTGGCCTTATGTTATTCCTCAACATTCCTCAACATTCCTCCAAATTGACCTTTACATGATCCAATGGGTAGAAAGGGTGGACGACACTCCTTATCTTGGTCCACTTTTCCACTTTTTGTGTGGTTTAAGGCTTGAACTTTTCCTGAACATGAGTTGTCCTTGGTCCATGATGTGTCCTTGACTTGCTTTGACATATTGCTTACTCAACACATTTGCCATGATACCTCTTTTAACGTCATGGTTGCACCAAAAGTAGAAGTTGACTCGTTTTGAAGGTACCTCATCGATGCAAATGGGACATTAAAGGGGGCGTTAATAGTTTCTTGACTTGGAGGTCACAAGACATCTTTTCATTGCCTTGGAGGATGTGGGTCATTGCATTAGGGAGCATTAATGTATCAGAAACTGTGAGACTTCAATGAAGAATGATGGTCATTGCCAAATAGGTGCGCATGCATATGGATATGGTTGATTAGGGGAACAAAGAGTGCATTAAGATAATGGGAAACTGAGGGGCAAGGTACAATAAGCGATCACCTTTATAGGGCTACTCAACAAGTGCACCCATAAATCATGAGTCATAGTAGAGCTACCTCGTGAGGCTCGCATATCACCATAGCAGATAAGAATGTTGTGTGATGCTTTCTTTCCCATACTATTTTTCTCTTTTGCTTACCCATCGAATGTTGAATGAAATCCTTTCCTTCTAGTACTAACCTTTCTCTAGTGGCTTGTGGATTATACTAGCCTCATAAGTTGTCAATAATTAATATGCTCTACCAAGTTGAGTGATGCTTTGTTTTTGGGAGGGTCAATTGTGAGAGAAACCTAGGCCTTATATGTTGAGGGTTTCTCAAAAAATTAATAGCACCCGCATTGATACTTTTACTAATGAACCCTTTATCTTATATCCTCTCTCTCTATATTTGTTTTTCTTGCCCGTTTCCTAGGCTGCATCACCACTAATGGGTCTCTCTACGTCGTCTTCTCAAGTAGGGCCCGACCTGAGATGGATTCTCCTTAGATCGAACCAATCGCCATTCCTTTCCTTTGCCTATCAGGGACTTTGGTCTCGGTTGTCGCATCCTATAGACTGCAGCTATGGGATCACATCTCCAACCATTGCTCCAATGCTTGCTTCCACTCATCTATTGCATTTCGGAGTTCACAACTAGGATTTTCAACTTTTTCTTCTTTCCTTCACTATTTGTGCTACAGAGTTGTAATTCTCACCTCTTTCATTTGCTATCTCAACTAGTGTGTCCACCTCTTACTTCTTGGCTTTAGTTGTTCATCTCTATTTTTGCCCCCTCTTGCTTATTTGGTTTAGTTTTTTGATCCAGGATTTAGTAACTTTGATCTATCTTTCCTCCACTAGTTCATCCCTACCTTTTCCACCTCTCCTTCTCCTTTTCTCACCTTCACTCGCTTCTCACCCTCATTGAGATTTTCTATTGTTATCACCTCCTTGTATGTGGAAATACATTTACTTTTATGTTGTAGGTTGTGTTACCACAATCTAGCAGGCCTTAAGGAGGGAAAGCCTATGGGTCAAAGAGATAAACTATGTGATAACAATGGGATAATATCCCATTGTCACCACAACCAATGTCCCCTCCTCTTTATGGAATTTCACTAGTGGGAGGAGTCCCGGTAGATAAGGAATCATCTTTTATTGATGTTCTAGGTTTGAGGTACTAGGTGATGAGGTAGGACTTTTTAAGGGAAGCTCTATGTGATAATATGGAACTTCAAAATGGTTTTCGCTCTTTATTAGAAACTTAGAAGAAAGTTGCACGAGATCTATGGTTTTGTGAATTATTGTGGTTAAAGTTATTCCTGAGATCAAGGCAAGGAGAAGAAAGGGATTCTTATGATTTATTCCAATGAATACTAAGCTTATACAACCCTTGAAGAAGTCCCCAAGTCAAGGAATTTCAAACTAGGGTTTTCATTCTAGGGCACACATCTAGTGTGCTTTTTACTTTTTCATCATAATGCTTTTTATTTTGGGTGCATAACTTAAGGGTTAGAGCTTGCTCTTATGATTTAGTATTTATTTTACCTGTTGAGATGAGATAATGTATTTCTCATTAGGGTTGGGACATAAAAGGTTTCATTTTAATGAAATCAAGTTTTCAGGAATCAGGTGATGACCAATGAGGAGGGTAGAGCTCATTTTAAGATTTTTCCCATGCGCTAACTTCTATCCTGACCTTCTTTTACATTTTGATTTTCTTTTTTTTCTTTCATTGTGACCATAATATGCTTTTCCATTCTTTTATTTTCATTAACTTCGAGGACAACATTTCTCCTACTCAAGGAGTGTGGACAAGAGAGTGCCAAATCCCAATGAACCAATGACAAGTTAGACCTGAAGAATGGAGGTGCTATAAGGGGTTTGTAGTGTGGTATGGGAAGTGGGAAACATGATGTAGGGAAAGATGAACATGCTATTTCAATCCGTATTTCCCAAGTGCCCCTCCTACAAATCTAAGCCCTTAAGGAAGGTCCTAATATACTAGGGCTAAAGATTAACTCCCCTAGTAAGGTGAGAGAACAAATTTAGTGTCAAGATCGATCAATCTTCTAAATCACCCCGTTATCGATACTAAATGCACAAAATAAACTAGTATAAGAACTCGATTGCAAAATCATCAAAGTACGTTTTGAATAGAAGCTCACTTTCATCCAAGAGGAAATGTTGGATGGGGAGAGGTATGTGGTTGATGCAGATGGCGAAGGCATATAATCATCAAGAAATGGATATAAAAGGTTGATGGCTAGCTGGTTGTCCGAATGGCTATCAAATGCAAGAGAAAAGTTTTCTCCTTTGGGGTTACGCATTTTGGTGGGTAAGAGGCACATCATAAAAAATTCCAATACCCAAGATTTCAAGCTCAACATTTCAACATATGGAGGATCATCAATAGGTGCAATATCACGTGGAAGTTGCTCAAGGCCCAACGATCATCTCTGTTGGGGCAACAAGGTTAGACTGTTTTGATTTTCCTCTCTTTCATATCTAGCTCTTAGGTTAGTTATCTCATCAAAATAAATTTATGAGGTAACCCCATGTTAGTTTGGTTTCGTTTTTTAATTGGTTGTTATCTACATGTTGTGAATTGTAATTAATCTATGGCACTAGGCTTTTAATGAAGGGTAAAATCGTAATGGACCTATTAGCATTCCCCTTTCTCATTCACTTCCTCTTAGTTTTTCTTAATTTTCTCTAAAATCGAGTTGTAACACCTCTCTCCTTCCCTATGGTAGCATATTGCCTCACTTTAACAATCTTGCCACATTTTGCTAATTTTACTAATGAGATGTCATTAACTCTTCTATATCTCAGGGGAAGTCTCTCTAATTCTTTTTGGTGGCAAGGGATTTTAAATTTACTAAACCCCTACCCTAGAGACCTATTAACACTCATATTAGCAAGCTTATAAAGGCTTGGCCAATATTCCAAATGGTAAGCACACATCAGATGCCCCTAATGTCACCTAAGCACACTCTCCTCTCACTTTTGGCCTCTAGGGCCTCTCATAAGCCCAAAAATCCTATAGAAACTTACGAATATGAATTTGAGTTTATATTATGATAAAATATAATGAAAATAAACATACTAGCACTTCAAAGTATTGATTATTCAAAAAGTTATTCAAATCTGGAAATTGTTACTCAATTTTGGGGCACCAATTCCCGGGGGTTGAAAAATGAAAGTGTCCCAATTAGTATGAAACATGTTGCAATTGTTAGGACAACTGAAAACACTTCCAAAGGTGAGTGATATTCAATTAGAAAACTTTAGAAATGTTGTTGGGGATTAGAAGGGTAGGAATCAACTTTTTGTGTATCTCAAGGGGAGGGATTTTACCAATACTTGAGCTATAATTGTTGAAGATAAAATCAGATTTTTAAAATCTCCTTCAAAATCCTTCCACATTTTTTAGATCAACATTAAATGCAAGAAAGGAGAGGGGCACTATCTTAGATATTCAATGTGGCACACCATTCTAAAAAATGAGTCTAGAATCAAAATGTAATCAGTCATATCTTATTTAGACATAAAAGTAAAAAAATTCTCGGGATCAATTTTTATTTTTGATTTTTATATTTTTCTGTAATTTATTTTTTATGTATTTTTTTCTATTCTTAAGGCTTTTTAAATAATAAAAATTAAGGGCAATCGCAGAATTTAGTAAAAAGAGATGAGGAGTGTGCCTTATTTCCACTAGGGCTATGGGGTCAAATTTGATGCTCGTCTTAAGTTGGTTAGTCCATGCTTGTGGTTTATGGCTAGAGGAGTATCACTAGAAGTTAAGTGACCTCAAGTCTAATCAAGATTTTTTTTTGAAATCAAACCCTACTAGAAAGGATCCTACTTAGGGGAAAGTCGTCAACCATTAGCTACACTATGATACAAAATAAATTGAAACCCTTGGTGGGGAGCACTAGGGCATGGCCCAACAAAGAGAGACAAACTCTACCTTACACCAACAAGAGAGATGTGTGAATAAAACCCTAGACATCCCTTTACAAGTGACAAAGTTGCGCTTCAAATTGATCAATCTAGTTAGTTTGTGTAGTATTCTTTAGTTATTTGCAAATTTCCGTAGGAATATTTGAAATCAACCAAGAAAGATAAACTTCAAGATGAACACCAAAGATTTCATGAAAATATTTCACATTATAGCAAAATGATCTCAGCAATTCACAATGATTTGCAAAGGAGAGAGAGATCTCTATTTATAGATGAGGCTCTCAACACATTTCCTCCTTTTGCTTCAAAAGATAAGTGACTTTTCACACACAATATGGCTGGAGACTAAGTAAAATTACAAATTTTGTCATCCTATTACATAAATCCTTCAAATGACGTGAGATGTCCAACCAATTAGAAGATCAATTTGAGAAAAGGAGGCCCGAATTGACCTAAGCATGTTCCATCAAATAATCTCTTGACTTGTTTGAAAAGGTATCTCGAGTGCTTAGGAATTCAAAATTTCCACTTTTATTACAAAATGTTACTTGAACGAGGGCTTGGACATTTCCAACGGTTAGTATAATGTGGAAAACCTGTTGAATTTTCCACGACACTTAAGAATCATGTTTGAGTCCAATATCACGATCACAAACACACTCAAATTCCACAACAAAAGCACTTTGCACAATGGAATAACAAATAACAATGAATCAAGTTGTACGCAAGACAATTTTTCTAACCACAACTTGTTATATACAAACTTTACTACAACAATCTTAGGGCTCCCATATGATGGATCATGGCCCTTACATAGAACCCTAGTACAAGACACAGCTAGGAATTGGTGACAACAACTATGACCACCAATCTTTCCCCTTAAAAAGTATGCTTGACCTGCTTGATCATAACATTCCTTTCAATCCACGTACCTTGAACACATCTAGCAGGTACTTTGCCTCCTGTTTTGCTGATCACTGCAACTTCTGCAACATCAAAATGCTTACATTTCCAACCATCACTCTGCTACTGTCAACCACTCTTAGCTTCTCCAATATGACTGAACATTGGCTCCGTGATCTTCCCACTAACACTATCCTCTACCGCTTTAAAGGATCAAGTTATTAGGTTCTTTACAATATTCCCTATTATGAATGAGTTTTCCCTCTTGCAACCCACTGAACTAGGGCTCACAAATCTTCCTCCTAACAGTTCATTAGCTCCTCCAATGAACACTGTACGTGAGGTCTTCTAGGGCTCCATTAAATTGTCCTCTTAATAGTACCAAGCTTGCACCTTTATCGCTGTACTAGTGCTCCACAAAACAACCCTCTTAACTATCACACTTCTTCTTCTTGTTGATAGCACTAGGGCATCTCAAATTAGTGTTCCTAAGGCCTTTAGGACAATCTTATCCAACCACTCCAGAGAAACTCTCCCTTCCAATGAATCTGCTCTACGTTAACCCTATTTTCCTTCATTGTATTAGCCCTATACTATGCGCATAAACTCACACTTCTGTATAACTACCTGAGGTTGGATGTGGTCTACTTCAGGAGAGACACATGCATAGTATCTTTGCGCAATACACGCAGAATTTGCGGCCCAAATCACAGTCCATATGTCTCCTTCTTAGGGTCTCTTTCTCTCTCCAATGGACAAAAAATCAGAGTGAAACTTATCATACTTCTAAGCAGACTCTTAAGGGCGGTGTACCATAGAGAGAGGACTAACTAGGGCACAAAGACTATTTTTCATAACCTTGAGCAACCCTTCCATCACCTAACAACAACTTATGTTAACACACGTCAACCTCTTTTACAACTCTACCACAGACCTAAACATCTCGGCCTCTCTGTATCACTTTAGTTACTTCATATAGGCCTATGGCATCCCTGAAAATGACCAAACATACCTCTATTCTCCTACACTGGTACCTGGGATAGGTCGACTCTTTCATGCAATAACACCCCCATTCATACTTGTATTCATGAAGCCTTTCTCCTTTATACTTCTTTACTTTTTAGTCAACTTGGAGAAGTCCTCCTATATCCTCTCTTTTTGTTTCATTTATTTCCCCTATACTAGGTTACATCACTTCTAATGGGCCTCTCTAGGTCGTCTTCTCAGGTAGGGCTCGACCTGAGATGGCTTATCCTTAGATGGGACCAATCACTATGCCTCTCCATTTCCTATTAGCTACATTGGTCTTGGTGGTCACATCCTGTAGGCTGCAGCTATTGGATCACATCTCCAACCATTGCTCCAATGGTCGCTTCCACTCGTTTATTGCATTCCCTAGTTCAACACTATCTCAACAATTCACAATGATTTGCAAAGGAGAGAGAGGGCTCTATTTATAGATGAGGTTCTCAACACGATTCCTCCTTTTTCTTCAAAAGATAAGTGATTTTTCATACACAATATGGTTGGAGACTAAGTAAAATTACAATTTTTGTAATCACATTAGATAAATCCTTCAAATGAGGTGAGATGTCCCACCAAATAGAGGATCAATTTGAAAAAAGGATGCCCGAATTGACCTAAGCATACAATGTTTCATCAAAGAATGGCTTGAATTGTTTGAAAAAGTATCTTGAGTGCTTAGGAATTCAAAATTTTCACTTTTCTTGCACAACATTACTTGAACGAGGGCTTGGACATTTCCAACAACTAGTATAAAGTGGAGAACCTGTTGAATTTTCCACAACACTTAAGAATCAGGTTTGAGTCTAATATCACGATCACAAACACACTCAAATGCTACAACAAAAGCACTTTGCACAATGGAATAACAAATAATAATGAACCAAGTTGTACACAAGACAATTTTTCACACCACAACTTGTTATATATAAACTTTAATACAACAATCTTAGGGCTCCCATACGATGGATCATACCCTTACATAGAACCCTAATACAAGACACAACTAAGGCTCGGTGTCAACAACTATGACCACCAATATTTCCTTGAACAAAGTGTACTTGACCTACATGATCATAACAATCCTTTCAATCCACCTACCATGAACACATCTAGTAGGTACTTTGCCTCCTCTTTTGTTGATCATTGCAACTTCTGCAACATCAAAATGCTTGCATTTCCATCCGTCAAAATGCTACTATCAACTACTCTTGGCTGCTCCAAGATGACTTAACATTGGCTCCATGATCTTCCCACTAACAATGTCCTCTATTGTTCCAAAGGATCACGTTCTTACGGTCTTTACAATATGCCGTATTATGAATGAGTTTTCCCTCCCGCAACCCACTGAATTAGGGCTCACAAATCTTCCTCCTAACAGTTCATTAGCTCCTCCAATGAACATTGTACATGAGGCCTTCTAGGGCTCCATTAAACTTCCCTCTTAATAGTACCAAGCTTGCACCTTTATCACTGTTCTAGGGTTCCACAAAACAACCCTCTTAACTGTCACACTTCTGCTTCTTGCTGATAGCACTAGGGCATCTCAAATTTGTGTTCCTAAGGCATTTAGGACAATCTTATCCAGCCACTCTAGAGCAACTCTTCCTTCCAATGAATTTTCATGTTAACCCTATTTTCTTTCATTGTATTAGCCCTATACTATGTGCATGAACCTGCACTTCTGTACAACTACCTGAGGTTGGATGTGGTCCACATCAGGAGAGACATATGCATAGTATCTTTGCGCAATACACCTGAAATTTGCGGTCCGAATCACAGTCCATATGTCTCCTTCTTAGGGTCTCTTTCCTCTCTCCCATTGACAAAAAATCAGAGTGAAACTTATCATACTTCTGAGCAGACTCTTAAGGGCAGCATATAATAGAGAGAGGACTAACTAGGGCACAAAGCTTGTTGTTCAAAACCTTGAACAACCCTTCCATCACCTAACAACAACTTATATCAACACACGTCAACCTCTTTTACAACTCTACGATAGACCTAAACATCTTGAACTCTCTGTATCACTTTAGTTACTTCATACAGACCTGTGGCGTCCCTGAAAACGACCAAACATGCCTCTATTCTCCTACACTGGTACCTGGGATAGGTTGACTCTTTCATGCAATAACACCCGTATTCATACTTGTACTGATGAATGGCTTTCAAAATAATTACCCAACCAAATGGCTTTCAAAATAAATCTTCAACAATTAGGGCACAATATAACACTAATCTAGTTGCAACAATTCCATACATTAGACATTTTTAAAGATTAAAACTTCAACAAGAGGCACTTACAAGATGACAATATGTTATATCCATCCACAATTCAAGAGATAGCTAAAAAAAAGTCGAATTTCATCTCTAAATATCAAAATTCATCCAAGACATCCAAAAGCTAATCCAAAGAAAAAGTTCGGATTTTCCAAGAAGGCCAAAGTTCCCAAGTGTGATGATGATCCAAAACAAATGAAGTTGAGTTTTATTTATATGAGACCTAGAAGGTCGAATTATTAGCCCAAGGCCCCTAACATTATAAAAATGTGTAAAATACATGCCTTGGTCACAAGTCGACCAAGTAGCGTTTACAAATTATGAAATAACCATCCAACTGCTAGCTGAATTGATGACATCGTGTTCATGTAGGGCTGTTTGAGGGCCACGTTGAGTCCTCTTGGTGCCAAAGTGTGTGAGAGGGCTCCATAAATTATGAACAAGGGGATGGCTCCTTACTCTCCATGCAAGTCATCATGTGGGGCCCCAAAATGAGTTTGGGGCAGAAAAGCTAGTCCCATGGGTTTCATGATGATAAAATATCCTGTGATGCCCCAATACCGAGGGCTTCGACGATGGTGCTTGCCCTCCCATGTCTCAAGGGTTGAGACAAACCTCCTCTGGGCCTTGGATCAACTGCCATATAATGTTAAGTTGGTCAGGGCATACTGGTCCAAGCACATCTTCTCGTGAATAATGTAGGGTAATGAGCAAACTGCTAAAGGTGTTGAGTGTTCCCATGGCATGGAATGATGCTCTACACATGATGAGAGTCTAATGGCTCTCAATGCTTCACCCAACGGTGTCAATATGATCCTCTAGTGGACCTGGGCCCCGCTTAAGTTTCCCAACCCATGATGAAACCACCCACCAATCACATCTAATATCCAATGTGCATCCCCAGAATTAGGTACAATAACTCATTAGTACATCTAAGTGAACCAAGATTATTTCTCAAAGGCACATTGAGACTTCATAGTGGGTTCCTTTCCAAATTTAGTGTTACCCCCTAGGTAAGAGTGGTTAATAAACAACCCTATTAGGTGTTCCAAGTCCCTAAGGGGAAAGACAGGTCCCTGGTACATCATTTAATTGATAGGTGTTATGTGAATGATGATGAATGGATGGGGACACGGGGGTCTCAAGGCCAAATGCCATGGGTTCAAGGATGGCAATGATGATTATTTGGGTGTGTAGATGTAGGAGGGAGCAATTGTTGATACATGAGTTAACTTGTACTTTGTTTTACCACCCTTCTTCACTATCCTTTTTCCTTTTCTTGATTTTTCTTTGTCTTATTGGTCTAGGCTCCAGGAAAATAGAGCATGTTGTGTACGATATAAGTAGTTATCAACCCCTTAAGGTAGGGCAGTTCATCGCCCACCAGGGGTTGGGACGTGCAAGGGTTCCTCAATGATTTGGGGGCACTCATAGGGCCCTAGGAACCAGGGTAATGGCCATAATAAGGGGTAGATCTCATGCTCAACTTTTTCCCATGTGTTATATTAAATGTCCCAACCATCCTTTGCATTTTATAATATTCTTTTTCTTTTGTTTCTTGCTTGTGGCCAGGACATCCTTTTAACATTCTTTTAGCTGCATCAACCTCCCGGGCAACATTTCCAGGCACGACCTAGACATGTGGACAAGTGGAGTGGGTGTGTGAGTGCCTTGTTGACTCAGAGAAGGAATATGTTGAAATAGGGGTGTAATGTGCGGAGCGGAGGGAAAAATGTGGATGGCGAAAATGCAACCACGCTACCAAAATCAAGGTTTCCTAGATAGTGCCCTTCCTAAAGCCACAGGCCAATAAGGGAGATCCCATAGGATTAGGATTGAGGATTAACCTGCCCCATTCGAGGTCAAGGAACAAAACTATGGTCAAAGCCCTTCCTTTTTTCGAAGTCACTCAATAATCCATTCCCAGGATGCCCAAGGAAAAACAAACATAAGCACCTGATTGCACAATGAAGAACATAACTTTTGGGTTGGATATCCCACCTTCAAAAATATGTTATCTAAAGATGGGTGAGGGGACATATGATTGATGCAGGGAGCGAAGATCAAATGGCACAATGTATCAACTACACTGGTGGTTGTCAGGGGCTATTGACTATTTCTCAAGAGAGATGTAGGAGAAATTTTTCTCCTATGGGGTCACCCACTTTTGGTGGGTAACATGAATTTTTGGCATTGAGATTACCACACTCGCATATTTTCCATATCTCAACAAGCTCCTCCATCAAGTACAAGAATGGATATTCTAATTCTTCACGCTTTCTTTTCTATTTTCATTTATATTTTTTATATTTCATATTCTAGTTATGAATTTGTATTACCGCCAAAACCCTCCCTTTAAATGACAATGCCTTATATATACATGTGAGATCGTAGGGCTAATGGAAGGTACAAGATAGACCTTAGCAATAATGGAAGAGTGATACCTAGTGTAACCTTAGTATCTTCTTCACACGTTGTAGGTCAATTGTTCTTTGACATAGGGGGAAATACATAAAAGAAACTAAGTCTAATGAATGATAATAATTTCAAAGTGTCGTAGACTTATGATTAATATGATTTGTGATATTTCATGATCTATATTGCGAATTTATGCAGATAGAAAATAAAAGGATGGGATTTTTTGTTTTTGAGAGTGTTTGAAAGGAAACAATAATGTTTAAACTAGAATTACGACTATGGGGTCTAAAATCCAGATTTGGAGGGTTGCTTGTTTAAGAATGATTGGGATCAACAAAATTTCAAATTGCATATTGTTTCCAACCCTTTCATGTTATCAATTGATGCAAAATTTTTCTTTGAAACGGCTTGTTACCGCAAATTTTTTCAGGCCTAGTGCAAATCCTCATTAGGAAGGTTCAAACCTCGTGGGAATAGGAGAATAGCCACCACTGTCACCTAAACAACCTTTCCCTAGCTATATAGTGGTATATTGCACCACATGAAATAATTCTCTATATGTGGATCACCTTGAGTATATTCAACAAGGAAGGTTTAAACGATGTGGCATGTTTTCATAGAAACGAGTCTAGAATCAAAATGTAATCAGTCAAATCTTATATAAACATAAAAGTGATGAAATTCAATGGTTTACTTTGTATTTTTATGGTTTCATTTTTCTATATATTATTTTATGTATATATTTTTCTATTCTAAGGGCTTTTTGAAAAATAAAAATTAAGGACAATTGCAGAATTTTATAAAACGAGATGGTTGTTTGGTGGAATAAGGAGTGTGCCTTTTTTCCACTAGGGTTGTGGGGTCAAATCGATGCCCCTGTTGAGTTGGTTGATCAATTCTTGTGGATTATGGCCGTAGGTGGAATCCCAAAAGTTAAATGAGCTAGCGCTTAATCAAGAACAAGTTTTGAAACCAATCCCAATAGAAAGGATTATACTTAGGGAAAATCCTTCAACAAATAGCTCTATTATGATGCAAAATAAATTGAAGCCCTTGGTGAGGAGCACTAGGCCATGGCCCAACAAGAAGAAATAAACTCTACCTTAGACGAACAAGAGAGATGTGCGAGTAAAACCATAAAAATCCCTAAGGAAGTGATAAAGATTCCTTTCAAATGGATTGATCTAGTTAGTTTTTGTGGTATCCTTTAGTTATCCAAAGATCGCCTTAAGAAATATGTGAAATCAACCATGAAAGATAATTCATGATGAACACCAAAGGTTTCATGAAAATATTTCGTATTATGGAAAAACGATCTCAACAATTCACAACAATCTACAAAGGAGGGAAGTTTCTCTTTTTTTAGATTAGGATCTCAACATCTTTCCTCTTTCCGCTTGAAAAAACAAGCAACTTTTCATCCACAATATGCTTCACGATTAAGTCAAACTACAAGTTATTTCATTATATTACTTAAAATAGGTGAGACATTGCATTAATTAGAGGTGTGATTTGACAAAAGGAGGTCCTAATTGGTCTAAGAGTACAACATTCTATCATGAAATAGCCTTACATTCCTTTATAAATTAATTGCGTAGGAAGTCAAAAATTCCATTTTGTTTGCACAATGTTGCTTGAATGAAGATGTTGGCCTTTCGAATGACTAGTTTAATGTGGACAACCTTGCTTTCCTTGGTGCAAAGATGATTCAAACCATTCTTTTGGGCTCCTTGCTTGTTTTTGACTTGAAATATACCTTGGATTGCTTGGAGATCTGTATGGCCTTATGTTTTTCCTCAACATTCCTCCAAATTGACCTTTACATGATCCAATGGGTAGAAGGGTGGACGACACTCCTTGTCTAGGTCCATTTGCTCGCTTTTTGTGGGGTGTAAGGCTTGAAATTTCCTAAACATGAGTTGTCCTTGGTCCATGATGTGGCCTTGAGTTGCTTTGACATATTGCTTACTCAACACATTTGCCATGATATCGCTTTTAACCTCGTGGTTGCACCAAAAGTAGAAGTTGACTCGTTTTGAAGGTACCTCATCGATGTAAATGGGAAATTAAAGGGGACGTTAGTAGTGCCTTGACTTGGAGTTGATTACGCTTGAATTGGAGTCACAATAGATCTTTTCACTGCCTTGGAGGATGTGGGATGCTGCATTAGGGAGCCCAAATGTATCACAAACTGTGAGGCATCAATGAAGAATGATGGTCATGGCCAAATAGGTTTGCATACATATGGATATGGTTGATTTGGGGAACAGAGAGTGCATTAAGATAATGGGAAACTAAGGGGAAAAGTACAATAAGCGATCACCTTTATAGGGCTACTCAACAGGTGAACCCATAATTCACCAGTCATAGTAGATCCACTTCTTGAAGCTCGCATATCGCCGTAGGAGATAAGAATGTTGCGTGATTCTTTCTTTCCCATACTATTTTTCTCTTTTCCTTACCCATCGAATGTTGAATGAAATCCTTTCCTTCTAGTACTAATATTTCTGTAGTGGCTTGTGGATTATACTAGCCTCATAAGTTGTTGATAATTAATATGCTCTACCAAGTTGAGTGATGCTTTGTTTTTGGGAGGGTCCATTGTGAGAGAAACCTAGGCCTTATATGCTAAGGGTTTCTCAAAAAATTAATATCACCCCCATTCATACTTTTACTAATGAACCCTTTCTCTTATATCCTCTCTCTCTCTATTTGTTTTGCTTGCCCCTTTCCTGGGCTACATCACCACTAATGGGTCTCTCTAGGTCGTCTTCTCAGGTAAGGCTCAACCTGAGATGGCTTCTCCTTAGATGGACCAATCACCATTCCTCTCCTTTGCCTACTAGGGACTTTGGTCTTGATTGTCGCATCCTATAGATTGCAGCTATGGGATCACATCTCCAACCATTGCTCCAATGCTTGCTTCCACTTATCTATTGCATTCTGCAGTTCAAAACTAGGGTTGTCAACTTTTTCTTCTTTCCTTCACTGTTTGTGCTACGGAGTTTGTCAATTCTCACCTCTTTCATTTGCTATCTCAACTAGTAGTTCCACCTCTTACTTTTTGGTTTCAGTTGTTCATCCTTATTTTTATCCCCTCTTGCTTATTTGGTTTAGTTTTTTGATCCTGTATTTAGTAACTTTGATCTCTCTTTCCTCCACTAGTTCATCCCTCTCTTTTCCACCTCTCCTTCATTCTCCTTTTCTCACCTTCACTCGCTTCTCATCCTCATTGAGATTTGCTATTGTTATTGCCTCCTTGTATGTGGAAAGGCATTTACTTTTATGTTGTAGGTTGTGTTACCACAATCTAGCAGGCCTTAAAGAGGAAAAGCCTACGGGTCAAAGAGCTAAACTATGTGATAACAATGGGATAATGTCCCATTGTCACCACAACCAGTGTCCCCTGCTCTTTATGGAATTTCACCAATGGGAGGAGTCCTGGTAGATAAGCAATCATCTTTTATTGATCTTCTAGGGTTTGAGGTACTAGGTGATGAGGTAGGACTTCTTAAGGGAAGCTCTATCTGATAATATGGAACTTCAAAAGGGTTTTCGCTCCCTATTAGAGACTTAGAAGAAAGTTGTACGAGATCTATGGTTTTGTGAATTATTGTGGTTAAAGGTATTCCTGAGATCAAGGCAAGGAAAAGAAAGGGCTTATTATGGTTTATTCCAATGAATACTAAGATCATACAACCCTCAAAGAAGTCCCCAAGTCAAGGAAATTCAAATTAGGGTTTCCGTTCTAGGGCACACGTCTAGTGTGCTTTTTACTTTTTCATCATAATGCTTTTTATTTTGGGTGTGTTGGACACCTAATCCTAAATGGGTTAGTGTGGAAGCTAAACAGACTAAGTAGTCCAAGGGACCTTGGGATGTGAATCCCAACGGTCACCATATTGTACTATAAATGTACATCTATTGTTAATAAAAATTGCAATGCAAGCCTTATCTTTCCTATTTGTTCTCACTGTCCATGTCTGTTTAACAGCATTGATTACAACTAAAAGATGCAAATTCCTAGTGAAATCATCAAAAGATAAAGGGAGATCTCACAATACAGAATTTGAATACAATAAAAAAATGTTATATCAAATATATAAGTTTAAAAGTCAAATTGTGATGCAACAAAGAACTCGAGAATAGGAGAATGTTAATGTGCAATAAAGGGATAGCTAACACCAAGTTATAAGATCAACAATATTTTTCTAATACAGTTTTCTTGAATACGAAATTTAACATTGTTGAAACCAAAATGAACTCTTATAAGCTTTAGTTGGTGAAATTAGGCATCAATAATCTTTGTGATATAATGAAAATGTAGGACGACAAACATTTTATCTTAGAATGTTTTTATTGTGCACGCATTAGGTCTCAAAGTTTGTGATACTTACAAAATCCATGTATACTTCTAACTTATAACTCCTTAAAACCAAACAAATCCAATAAATTTTCTCTTTTATCTTTTCAATCATATTGAAAAATACAAAAATAAGTCAATTGATTCCTTATAAATTTTCTTAAAGTAAAATAACTTAAAGTTGTATTTGTCGGTTTTCCTATACAAATAATATCTACAAATATATTCCTAAAAAAGAAAAGAAATATACAATGGTAATCACCTGAAATATACATATATATTTTTTTGCTAGAACACAAAATCAGGGAAACCATATAGATTTTGCATTATGTTCCTTTCAATGTTACAATACATTATATACATGTGGTAGAATTCAAGAAACTCAAATCCATTAATTCAGGATTAGAATATAACCATAGTTCCTTTGACTAGATCTACAAAACCATCGGAAAAAACACTATGCACTCAAAAATTAGTCATGCAAAACCCACCCAAATTGTTTTTGGGCATTGCCCTAAACCCCAAGTAGGGGGCTACTGCCATGCCCAATATCGAAGTATATATTATGATTTCGATACACACATGCCTCACACTCAAGGTGGAGATTCTTGTAAATTATATAAACGAAGACTCCCCTTGTGTTTTGAGACATGAACTAACTCCTTCTCATGGATCCTTATCTCTGACTATGCATTTGTTGACTAACGCTTATATGTTTTGGTCTAATAACAATCATTATTATTCGCAATAAAATTTAGTGGAAGGAAATCATGATCATGATCAACATATATTAACATTCCTTTCAAATGAGTAAAGGGTACTATGTAAGAAATTAGGGATGGATGCATTGCACAAGAATAAAAGGAAATTATATTATAATTTTTTACAATGTTATAGATAAATTTGGTTGTCTTGGATTAGAATTAACTTATTGGATATTTACCTATCCTTAAATAATTTTTTTTATTATTCCTACATGAGTTACTCCATTTATGATAGACTATTTGTATTCAAGGAACACATAGGTTGCATGTGATGTTTGGTAAGGAAACTCATGGCATCCTTCTAAGACATTTAAAAATAATAAATTCTCATTAAATGGATGTTCCTTGGTATAATTCACGAGTTTCATACACCTATGCAAGCCCTAAGTTCACTGCCAATTCTCTTAACTATATTATTTTGAATAAATAACGGTTATTGGTTGGGAAAAGGGGGAAGAGTCCATTTAAAGTAGGGATATTTTGAGGCTATTCATAGAGGATTAATATTGTATTTATACTATTTTTCCCCGTTAACAGCCCACTATTTTTTGAATCTATTTTTGACTTTGAGTTTGGTTAAAACATCTTGTTGCTTTGTCCACTCAAAGTGATGTTGGAGAGTATAGGTAGAGTACAAGGAGATAAGTAGTCTAAATAGGATGAACCTAGAACTAGGTGATGAAGGTCCAAATTGATATTATTAGATATTAGATGTATTTGTTGTTCACGGTTACTAAATCTATGAATATCTCTTTTTTTCTTTTCCTAACATCATATTCCAAAATATTTAATGATTTTTTTATAATTATTAGTTAGAAATAGTATATAGATAATTAGTTAGAAAAAATTTATGTGGATGCATGGTAGCATTTCACATATTTGTCGCGATTCATAGTTATATTCCTATTTGGATTTGAGGAATGTTAGTTGTTTGTATTTTATGATTTTACTTTCTTGTATAAAATACAAAGGATTCAACCATCAAATCAAAGTTTTTCTTAATTCCCCTTATTTTTAGTAGTTATATTTTATAATTGATCAGTTTTGGATTGAAGTTAGGTAACTTCCCTTTTATTTGTTAACAATTAACCTTAATTCATTATGTTTTTTTCTCCTAAAATAGAATTAACTAACCCATTAGGGATAACTTTATGAGTTATTCCTCCTAGGGTCTCTCTCCTTCATTTTGTCTAGATTGTTAAAGTTTATTTTGAATCTTACCTTTGTCGTCTTACCTTTCTTTCTATTACGGAGACAAAGAATTACTTTTTTATCTTTTTCAATTATTTTTTTACATTTCTATACTTATGCACATGCCTATGTTGAATTATAAATGTGTGCAGCCATAAATCTCCTTTCACAAAATCACAAGAAAACATGGGTTGTTGCAAAGAAACCTACATGCATCTATCAAAGATTACAAACAATCATTACAAGCCCACAATTTTCCTACCCATTTTTAATCTACTTGCAAAATTGGTGTTCTATGATCTCAATACTATATATTTAACTATTGGTTTCATTTCTTTCTTCATTTATCATTGAAAATAAGAGAACAAATAAAAAAATAATTCTTTTCATTTAAGGCATGTTTTGATTGGTAGGGTACATTAACTAAATTTGAAATGAGATTTTCATAACATGCATATTGAATTTCATCTCTTTGTTATTTGTTTCAAAGTTATAGAAACTTCCTAATTTAATTGTAAGTTAAAAATAAATGCTTTTGAATGATTATTAATGTCTTTAGACTTCTGGTGTTCTTAGAGTATTTCAACATTACAAGTTTAATTTTTACTTCCCCTTTTAGTTAAAAATAACCTTAAAAGTAATGATTAACATCTAAAATAACCCTTTTTTTCTTTGTAGCAAACACATATAGTCTTGGCTTCTGGCTTCGATGTAGGTTTTAGAGTAAATTCTTCAGGATTGTAAAAACAAAACTAGCACAACTAGAAAATACTAAAAATATAGTAGTAAAAAATAAAGTTGTTGGAAAAACATCACACACACATATCAAGCATGAGGTTAATATAAAAAAAAAATTATTATCCCTTATTGCTTGTTAAGTAGGCTATGTGTCTACATGAGCTTTGGTAGAATGGGAAAGTCTTTGGGATAATGCCATTTCTCTATAGTTTTAGGCATAAGATAAAATATTATATTCCCTACCCATATGCATATAGTTAACCAATAACTATTCCACCCATTTTCATTTTTTGAATTGGAAATCTTAGTTTTATTCCTAGGTTTTAATTTAGGTGATCCCAAGTGGGAAGTGCTTGTGATACATGATATAGATGCGTAACATCCACATCAACTCCCTTGTACGAAGCTTATGTTCACAAGGGTACTTGTACCCTAGATGATTATTGCATGAGACTTAACATAGCTATCCCCACAAATTTTCCTATTGGGCTTATGCCCTCATCATCCTACGATGAATTTTAGGAGATCATTTGTTTGGCTCTTCACTGAGTAAAATTAAGGACTTTGACAAACCTAAATTGGTCTTTAAGAAAGTTATCCGTTTTTTTGTATACTTCTTGTAAAATATTATGTGAAATGCTCGATAATATCAATAACATATCTAATCTAGTACTTTTATTTTATTGAGTTCTTGAGCTCAAGTGGTTTATTAGTTTCCTTGTTAATTGGAAGATCAGATGTAATCCCCACTAGGTTAAACATTCACTTACGATAGGTAGATGTTGGTTGGTATTTACCCTCCACCAAATGAGTCAAAAGGAAAAAGTTAAAAAAAAAATATATCATTGAACAAAATAACATTAAAAATATGCTTATCTCTAATGATTTATTGATTGAGGGATTATTAAGATGTTGAAATAAAGATATTGATATGCAAAGAAGGGCATAATTCCATCCTTCTACGATAATATGATTGAATATTTTCTTGATTCATATGTAAATTCCTTCCATGTATGTTCTTGACTTCCTACAATGAGATCTAGCTCCTCATTCTCTAATATCCTTTCTATAAATTGTCTAGGATGGATAACATTACCAGTGAGTTAGATATAAGGGGAATTATTCCTCCTCGATTTAGAACTACTATTTAAAGCATTAGTTTCCCCATGTTAACATCATCTAGTTGAAGTGGGAAACATATCTCTATACCTAAGAGTAATAATGTATCTTTTAAGTTGCCTCCTTTTAGCACAAAATTTCCTTCCACCTTTTAGTAAAAAAATTATACATTTTTCAATACAAGATTTCCACCTTTTAGTATGATGATTATGAGTAATATTACCTTTTTTCCAACCTTAATGTTTAGGTTGGACATATCAATTGATTTTTACCCTCAATTAAGAACAAATTCATCTCCTCTTCTAGCATTCTCATATGGGGAAAATAATGTCTAGTAAGGGAAACCCTTTTGGTGTGATTTACCTTCGGCATGATAGCTATAAAATGTAGTCAAGCTTCTGCCTTAATTTTGGAAACATATTAGGGAACACTTTTATGAGTGGTACCTTGAACCCAAATTAGTTCTTTAGAAATATTAAGTTTATTTCCACTATTAAGATACCATTCCTAGTGACTCTAATAGATTTATTTCACCGAGAGGTGCTTTATAGCTCGGTATAGGGTACATGTGTAACCATTATATGTTAGATGTTATACATAAACATTTTTTTAAATTCAAAGTTTTTATATTGTAATTTTGTTTTCATTAATAGAATTACGAACACTTTTTTAGATAAAAGAAACCATAATATACATATCACATTAAAATGTATAACTTATAAATAAAGTTCCATTTTAGCATATACTTTAAAATAATGATCTGATACCCATATTTAAATTTAATTAATAAGGACATAAAAATTTAATACTTTACCCATGAATATTCACATTGTTTTACCATGGATATTACTAACCTATAAATAGAATTTCTTACAATATCGTGGCTTATCAATACCACATGCCCAAAAGCCATAACTCATTTCAAAATCAAAATATTTTAATTAATTTATTATAAATATTTTTTTCTTTAAACTTAATATTTAAATTAAACTTAAAATATAGAAATATTCTTAACCATGGATATTATTCACTTGTAAATAGGTGTTGCTACAATACCATATGCCAATATAATAGCTTATCATTACCACTTGCCTAAACATTACATTGGGTTCCATTAAAAAATAATAAAAGGTTAAAGGTAATTTTCTTGAGGGCCCTCCAACCCTAAATGTAGAGATGTTGTCATGTCCTATAAACATTTTGACTCAGTCTAGATCCATCTTAACTCCAGATCTACCAAGAGGGATCAAATCTCAAATATCTTGAGATACAAACCTCTTTTAGAGTGAAAAGACATTCTAAATCTCAAATCTCTCGAGATAGAAACTTATTTTAGAGTGAAAAGAGATTTTATCCCTCTCAATGCTTGGTATATCCAGAGTTAAGGTGGATCTAGGCTGGTTTAACTAATTAGTTGATGCATTAAAATCCTAATTTCCCTTCTATCACAACATAATTTCCCTATAAAATTCAATGTTTGAAGGTAAATCTAGAGAAGTTCCATTGAATCACATTATGATTTTCCATCTTCTGTGTTCCTCAAACTCCCTTATAGATGATAGTATTAGATTAATACTTTTCCAATGAACCCTAGCAAGGATCACAATAAAGTGATATATTGGGTTACCATAGGCTTCTCATAATAATTTGTTGTCCTTCACAATGGTTTTCTTAACACATTTATAAATACTAATCGATTATGAGATGGAGACAGAGATATTAAGAATATTTTAACAGAGTTTATCCATAAACCTTTCTAATTAGATTCATGAGTGGAGAAGGAGATGCAAAATGATCAAAATATATATCCCTCATCAATTCTTGGTTGATTGGTTTGTGAAATCCTTAGTGCCTTCTATTGCCAATGGTTTCACCTTGTTAGAAGTAACAATAATGGGAGACGTAATGATGAAAGATTAATAGTTATATTTAATTCATTCACAATCTATTGTTTTATATGATATTTTATTAGATGCGCCGAGTGTTGAAACAAACCTTACACGCCCAAAACAATGTCCTCATCTCAATGTTCTGATCAGTTCTATACGAAATATCAAGATTACATAAGTGATGAACCAAATGTGATAGATCTCCTCATATTCAATTGGAACTATACCTACGAAAGGAACTAGAGATACCTTAAGCTATGTGTGATACTTATATTTCATCTTGATTTGGACCTCTAAGCCAAAGAGTATACGACATCCCAAGTGAAAAAAGAAAGAAAAGAAAAAAATCATAAGTAGGGACATGCAACAACAAATGATACTAACAATGCCAATAAAGGTAAAAACGAGAAAGGGTAAGTCAAATATCCTTACAAAATTGGTAAGAAAATCACTTAACTCATCAATGACCCAAGATGGAAGCATAGTATGATACCTCCTAGCAACTTGTTGTCCTTACTAATCATTTACTCCTTAAGGAAAAAAAATGGTGGTTGGAAATCGAAACCCACACATTTCATATGGGATAATCAGGACAAACATCCCCTTGGGCGAAATTTTGTGAATGAAAATATTTACATTTATGAGAACGACATCATTGTATACACTAAGGATTGTAATTACGATGTTCCTAAGTAAGGATATAATGATAGGGAACAATCTACATCACAATATCATTTCACTCTATATATGTAAATGTCAACAATTGACATGATTCATTATTCAACAAATCGAATTTTTAAAAGGCTTGCATGAAAACCGAGTGCCCTAACTGATGAAAACTACAACATCATTGATGACATATCCCATGCAACTTACATTATATTTGTGTTGGATGTTTTTCCTAGTTTTGTTATGTAGTGACAGGAATTATTAATATCTTTTGATAGCTTCGACTCGTCTATTACTTTCTTAATATCATTTGACTTGGATCAACCTAATCATAAAGTTCTCCACCATGTTGAATTTCAAATCTAGGTATCTTCTTAGGAACAAGCATTTTTAGGATTACGGTGGAAAAAGGGCTTCACTTGTGTTATGTCCTTGTCATGTTGGAGAACCATGGTTTCTCTGGGATAGAGTCTTTCACCACAATGTTGAGAACATTCAATGACCATTATTTTAATCCTATGGGATCATTCCTTCATTCTCAATTGAGCTAGGAGTAAAATGATCGCAATCAAGGTTGATGTTATTAATGCTTCATTAGATTATAATCTCTTATCAAGACACAATGAGATGAATGCAATAATAGTTGTAGTGTCTTTGGTTTTCCAAATTATTCAATTCTCTCATTACGGATATATTGTGATATTTGATTAGTTATCATATTACATTCCTAACCGTAGTCCCACCATGAGATCTACTTTTCAAAATGACATCGATTGAGGAAATTTTGAGACAACAGATGGATCTCAAAACAAAAAATATAATATCAAAATCAGGTTTAAGAGAACTAATAAAAATCAGAATATTTTTTTTTTTAATGCTTGGGAGGACCATCCATTTTCTATTATATGTATAAGGAAAATTTACACCACACAATTTTACCATGTGGCCTCAACCTACCCCAAGGGGAAACCAAGTCTGTTCGCCACCAGTTAGCATTATATGCCATCCAAAACAAAATTGCTTCAATCTTTCTAGCAAGGCTACATAAGTTTTAGTCTCATGTCCAAATACTATATAAATATGACAACTGGCATAAACAACTGGAAATTTAAATGTTATCCGCATAAACAAAAACTAAGCATAGGGAGACTAATCTTTCTTAACAATATTCTCCTCAAAGTCTGAGGCTATAGGGGTAGGATCTTCAGCAGTTACTTCTAGCATTCCATATAGCTCCACAATGCAAGGGATGTGACGGTCAATACGGTCCATCATGATGTCCTATTTGTGCAACTGAAATAGGACTTTCTCCATGTCTTTTTTGTAGTTGGGTAGGCCCTGCATTGTAACTACCATCGCCACACAAATTTGATCGATTTCTTTACCCAGCGGACTTTTTATCAGGAAATACAAATAAAGGGTGTGTTTGAATTGCATAATTCTACCTCGTGTATTCCCTGAGTCAAGGACCATCATCCTCCAGACTTCTATCTCATCATCCGATTCCATTTCGTGTTTTATCTAATCTTGCTAGAGATCAATCAGCCTGTGGATACCCTCATCTGTTTAATCCTTGTATGTCATGGCTGCTTCTGCTATGAAGTGCTCAATAGGCTTCCAGCTCCTGTAGCCTTCCGTCTTGCTTGGTCTTTAGCTACCCGGGGGTCTAGGTTGTTCCTTCCATAGCCATGTCCACATTTTGTTGGAGCCATGCCCTGTTCCTTTATGCCCTATAGACATTCCAACATCGTTAGCTTCATCCTTCCATTCAGCTCAGCCCGACGTGACTACTCATGCCTTGCTTCTTTGCCCTGCCTGGCCTGCAATGGGTTAAGGTATCCCTATGCCCACAAGTGGCCAAGGGAATTGGGTTTTGGGCAAGGTTCACCCATCTTCTCACTATGCCTCTCCCCCTTACCAAGGTGCAGTGGTTGGTCATCCGCTTGCAGTTGTAGTCGAGCCTTCAGACCCATTTGGAGCCAAGTGTTGCAAGTGTTGTCATACATGCATTCCCCTCCATTGGCAAACAATACCCTGCCCAAATTCTGCTCACCCCTCTACCACTCATGCCACCCAGGGTCCCTAACTACAATCTCACTACCCTGCATATTCAAATACCAGGGTTCACTCAGCAAATTGCCCACATTACTAATGTCTCATCCCATTGCCTATAGCTCTTCCTTGCCTTGCTCGGCTACAATTTGCCCCCCTAGTGTGACTTTCCCTTTAGCCCCAATACCCTCGGTCTGAGCATATAGGTAGGGTCCTATATCTCGGCTCAGCTCAGTATTGTTCATGCCAATGCCAAAACTTTTGCTTGAAAGCAATATAAATATGACGTAGAGCTGAGCCATGGCCCCCCCTTGCCTCCCCTAGTTTCTCCCTGGCTGAGCTAAGCCCCATTGGGGTGGCCTCTCGCCTCTCCCTCCCCCCTACCGAAACTCCCACCAGTGCATGGAATTACCACATGAACCGGACAAGAACATGCGAATTAAATCAAGGCGAGACCAGACTACATACCAGAGAGCTGTCACTAGCCCGCAAACATAGTTTCTCCTCCTCTCTTCCGCTCTACATTGCCTTCCATCTCCACCACACAATTCACCTGCCCAACACATCGAATACCCTTCGCATCTCCACCACCCTTCATTATTCCTCCCTCAGCCACCTTGCCAACCCACTTCCCATGCATTCAAGGCGAAAGACACTTCACTCTCTGCCTTGAGCATGTAAGATGCGGCTATAACAATCGTAGTTGTACTAACCATGTCACCTCTAATACCCTCCCTCATCCCGATCGAGAGAATAAAAATCATAATAATGATATCAACTATAAAAATATTTTTATAATTTTAACGAAAAAAATTGATATTTTTGAATTACTTCCTTCTAAATTTACTATATATTTTAAATTTAAACATTTGTTAAATCCTAAATTGAATTTCATATCAAGTGAATAACCAAACATACATATATTCTTTAAAAAAAGGTTTTCGAGCATGAATAATGTCTATTTGGGTTCATATATTTCCCGCATTAGTGATACAAGGTGCATAGTCGATATACGCATTTTGAAAGTGGGGTTCGTTGGACGTTAGTAAGAACTAAATCCGAAGTTGATGAGCTCACTTAATAAGTAGTTTGACAATCATGCTCTCTTCTAGTATTATTTAATATCTACGTTTAGTCACTCTCACCTTCCACATGGTTTTGTAATCACCACATGCATATAACAGAGACCCCACTACTTTTAAACATAAACAACAAAAGCATAAACTTGGAAATTGCAACATATGGGCATAAGTTCACTACAATCAGTGTTGGAATTTTAGGAGTAAAATATTCAACATTGTTTCATGGTTTTGCTTTTCTTAGTGGTCATTTACAAACACGTAACATCATGATGTGAAAACATCAGTATCATACGAAACTATTCAGCGCATCCAACGAGTGGGTGTCGAATGTCAAAATGAAAAATAGAAATAGATATAGTGGAAGAATGAATGTATGAGCGGCAGAAAAATTGAACTCATAGACGTGGATGTTAATTGTAAAATAGATTTTAGTTAGTATTATTAAGTT
>APFE031652341.1:41885-65869 GCA_000404065.3 Pinus taeda
ACGATTTTACCTTCACCTGAATGAGTTATCTGATATATAGATAGAAGGTTGTAGGATAAGGTTGGAACACATAATACATCATTAAATTGACCATTGTCTATATGAACAGTTCCAGTCCCTACAACACTAAGAGATCTATCGTCACTAACATATATATTTTTGGTGTTACAATCATTTAAAGAAGAAAACATGGCTTTGTTTTTGGCCATGTGATAAGAAGCTCCAGAATCAATGAGCCACTCATGAGAATGAGAGGAAGAAGATACATGTAGTGCATAGCTAGACCAAGATGCTTGACAACCACATGCAGAAAGTACCATTCCTGAAAATGAAGTTGAAGTTGAAGAGTGCTCCAAATGGATGTTATGCTTCATCATTGCTGCTTCCAAAGCTTCCATCTTCTTAAAGCATTTGGATTCTAAGTGGCCATCTCCATTACAAAAGTGGCAATGTCTATCAGTCTTCTTCCCTTTGTTTTTATTTTCTTTATCATTATGGTGGAATGATTTTTCATTTTGAGGCTCAAATTGCTTAGGACCCTTGTCTGATTTAGGACCATTCCTTTTAGGATACGACTTCTTAGGATTCTTTGAATTTGGTTGCTATTGGGTGGCTAACGCTTTCTTAGAAGAGTTTCCAAGATTAATAACATCAAGGTGTAAGAGTTTTTCTTATTCTCTTATTAAAGAATCACAAAAATAATCAAAGGAAGGGGGCTTGTAGGTTTGTCCTTGAGAAATGAAGGCTTCTCTTGTAGAATGGAAGTTGGAAACAAAAACAGAGTAGGCTCGTCCCAACTTAGTAAGAATGGAATAGATAAGGCTACTATCTTCTTTCTTAACCTTAACACCTTCCAAGAGAAGTCTAAGGGTCTTGAATTTGGACAAAAAATCTTCAATGCAAAAAAATTTATTCAGGTCCAATGTAAGCAACTCATTTTCAAGTTGATGGGCTCTAAGTTCATTTGTGATTCCAAAAACTTTAGTAATCTGCTTCATTGCTTCATCATGAGTATCAAGTTCTGCAATATGGAATTTAAGATCTGGAGAAATAGACATCCCTATCAACCCACGTGTTTGATCTTGCCTATTTTCCCATTAGCTGCCATAAATATCTTCATCTTTCGGTTTGGTTTTTTTGGCCTGAGGCTATTCTGTAAAGACCTTTACTTCTAAGTAAATCTATAATGTAGGACCACCATTGGAAGTAGTTGGTGCTATCAAGAATAACTTGGCATGGACTTTCCATTTTAATAGAAACTGAAGCTATATATACTGAAACTAAGTGTTCCAATGGAAAGATCTCGAAAAATTATGTTCGTTAAAAAAAAAACGGCTTCTGGATGAAGAAGTTATGCCTTTTTGAAGAAAAGTTGATGAAGGCGTTGATGAAGTGCGGGAGTGTGAAAAAATGAAAAAAACGCACCCTTTCCAACAAAATGGAGACTTGAACTCAAGACCTCTACTCTCATAAATTAGCTTTGAACCAAGTGAGCTAAACTAAAAGTTTGAGAGAGAGAGAGAGAGAGAGAGAGAGGAGGGGGGCTTTGTTTTTTTTTAGTCACTGAAGCTTTGGGTTGCGTGCTTGCTTGAGAAAGCTCATTCTTTCCCTACAAAACAAAAAACACAAAACCCAACATGGACATACAAAAAAATAAAACCTTATGGCTTAAAGTTAGCTTTACCCGGAAATTAAATATTTTCCTCAATGTTTCTGATTTTCCAAGATCACACTAAGGCGTAGCAGAAAAGAGCATACGCATGAGAAAAATCCTTCCTCTCTGTTTCTGATTTGCCCAGATCACAAAGAGTCGCAGGGCAAAGAGCATACGCAGAAATGAAAGGTATAGATCCAGTAATAAAAAGGAAGCTAAGTAAACCGAAATAATAAACAGAGAGAAAAATAACTAGAAACTGCAAATAAACACTGTATACCTCCAGATCTTAAAAATGACATAGCTAGGGCTACCAGAAACCTTTTCGTGTGAAACGAAAGGGGTTCCTCACTAGAACAGATGCTCCTAAAATAACAGAGCAGTCCTCTCAGCCCGAAAGCAGCCAGAAACAACAGATCTAGGAAATGGCAGTCGGATGCAGTTCTACCGGCTTCAGATTTGGATCACCAACGGACGTGGCCCTCAAATAGCTCTGATACCATGTAGGAATTTACAGGGTAAGTTCCTCAGACAGAACACCAAAGGAGACTGCTCACAAACAGATCACAGATCAATACTCCAGTATTTTTGACATGGTTAAAACCCTCAAAGAGGGAAACAGTCCACGGCCTGAGCCAACGCGGCCACCTCAGGCAATTTATTAATAATAGAATGAGATTTTACATAAGCTTCTCCCATGAACAGTTAACCTACAAATGACCCTCCATGCTCTTTAAATAGAGATCATGGACCAATCAGGTGTTAAGCCACGGATCAAGTGTTGGTAATATCGAGGAGAGAATGAACCGTCAGATCACTACATATCGTGACCATCGGATTGTAAGTTACAAAAGTACAGAGTAAAGAAACACACTTTACCTAACTCGATACTAGACCAAGTTATATTTAACTATTTCCTATGTGTCGGAATATCCTAACGGGCACTGTGTCAACCAGCCTCGTAGTAGGCATGTCCAAAGCCGAGGAAATGCTGCGCGCTCGGATGACTAACACAATAGTGTTGCTAGATGGCACACTCATTATAGAAAATGAGGATAACAGGCCTATGGTCAGCGGGTTGAAGGGAGTCAGATTAAACATGGCTGCGCTCCCTCGGGAGACGCTCTATATTTTATAGGATGGAGTCACTGTAGAACTATGAGTTAGGGAGGGTCACGCGCTCTAGGTCATGAGCAAGAAGCGCATCAACATTGAGCAGTTGAGCCTGTAGCGTGACAAGGTAGTGGTGCAGAATAGATAGATAGTGCAGGTGTTGGAGGAAGCCTACCAGGTGGTCCCGAATTCGATCATCCAAGCAGAAGAACCAATGGAGGCGCGCGCCCAGAAGTTAGCAACAAGGGTGCGCCACACCAGAGAGGAAATGGCCAGGGTTTAGTTGGAGTAGAACCTTTAGATAGTAGAACTGCAGTTGAAGGCATATCCTTCAACTCTTCCAGAGGTTAAGGAACAACGCGCCACTGCAATCATGACAACAATAGCGACAATCAACAGTGCAGTGACAAACTACACAAAGTTGTTTGAACAGTCATTCGATGTCCACGCCACCTTGCAGAAGGACCCAAGCATACAACGCCTAGAGACAGAGGCGCGTGAGCTATAGCAGAGATATGACGAAGTAAAAGCGACCACGCAGATGGTTGCCCTCACACAGAAGCTCACTAGCATGTAGCAAGCTAAAGAGCTCAAGGAGCAGGTGGATGTTGCTCATCATAAGGAAGCAGTTTTCAAGGTGCACTTACAATCGTGGATTGATGAGGCGTATACCATTACAGCCTCCATTGAAGCAAAGCTCATGTAGCTGCAAGCAACACAAGAGAGGATTCAGGGCAGTAGTTCAGCCATAATAGTCACTGAACAATGCGTCAAGGAAGTACAACAGGCAACCGTTCAGTGTGCTCTCGAACTTGCAACAATTCAGTCAGAGTTGGAAGGTTTTCATGCAAAAATCTTCACTCTGACAAAGTGACTCGAGGGCGAGTCACAATGTTTGTGTTGGGGGCCTGTTGGGTGCGGGATCCCCCAAGGGAAGTTTTGGGGTTTAGAGCCTAGATTTTAGTCAAATATTATAATTCTGATGTAAAGACTCCACATTTTTTGGGTGCGAAGCACGTAGTTTGTAAAAGATTCATAGGGTTGTCTGCGCTTAATTTTGTTATTGTAAATTTGGTTGTAGAGATATACCCATGGTCTGCGAACCATGGGATTGTATAAATAGAGCGAGGCTCTAAGTAGTAAAGCAAGGTAATTACGATAAGGATGAAAAGTTGAGTCATATCTAAACTGTAAAGTCTAGTTTTGGGTCGTAGAGTAGAAGAAGGCTTTGCAACTGAGTGCGCAGAGGACTAGTAGTCCGCAGAGCAAGTCGAGTCTGTAACAGTTGGAAGTGTTAATAAAGAGAAGTTTCCTACCATTTCTGTGTATTTATTTCTTGTTTTATGCATATGTTACGTTGGATATAAATACACTTTTAATGCTTATATGATGCACGAATGTGTATAACCTTGTTGATTAAGTGAACACAAGTTACAATCATTGTTTACGCAAAGATAAGTAAGATCAGTTAAGAAGATAAGTAAGATATGTGGTGTAGTTTGGGGAAATAGCACAGTTCGTTGCCATAGCAGCGCGAAAGCATCTTAGCCCCTAGTTAGCCCTGTGATATAGATGATTATAACATATCGCAAAGGTACTAAAGGTTAGGACAGTCCGCGAAGCAATCTGCGCAAAGGTAGGACTAATTGGACTAATCGACATCTAAGACATCTCAAAGGTGCGGAAACTTGATTCCAACATCCCCCCATACTGCTTCAGGTGAGACTTTAGTTCGCGTTCCGCACACTGATGCCAAAAGGGCCAGTAGTGTAGGGATTTGTTTGTTTAAAAAACTCTAAACTTGGGTTAGGCCCCCATAAGCCAACATCAATAACAATCCTCGTGCAAACTATTGACAAGATTGTCTTTCTTCATCACCAACTAATTACTAATAAACCATTACATGTACATATAAAAATATAACTGTAACATTTACAAACATTACCAACCAAATCCAAACACATAAAGACATAAACCACTCAAAGTATGCATACACAAACTTACAAATCATTCAAAGAAAGCAACACAGACCAAAATAAAGAAGCGTGATAAGGTCATACCAAGAAAAAAACATATTATGAATTTTTAATTTTATCTCAAACATATACATAATAATGATAATCTGAAAATGTGACATTGTTGCTCTCAACTAAAACCAGCTTACATCAATCTAACATCGGATCTATCATGCACCGAGAAGATAAAATCCCTTAAGGTGCAAAGATTTCCTCAAATTCTACACACCAAAAAGAAAATTTGCGGCTCCTAGAGATTTAATCCTTCTCGATGCATAATAAATCCGATATTAAATAAACCTAAACTAAGTAATAGATAATAAATAAAAACTGTATAATGGTAAAAATAGAGCCGAGTCTTATTAAGGTGATACAACCCATCGATTCCACTATGGTTGGACTAAAATTTTTCTAGGACGCGGTTAAACATTTCACCGATCACATTTTAACAAAACTACTGGTGCGAAAATATAGAAATGACTTAACAACATAAAATTATAACTTTACCTGAAAGATCCTCTTTGGCGTTGGTTTTTTAGATAAAATTTCCACTTTCCAATGGCCTCACTGGATGACAGTGTGGCAGAAATAAAAAAAAGGTACAGGTCTGAATATGTTTTCCAACGTACAAAACCAGTAAATGTAAATGGAGCACATTTTTAGTTAAACTTCGTTCAGACGGCATTATAGGACCCATATTAAACTTCCTCGCAGTTGGAATTTCATTGCCATGCATACAAGTGACCGGAAAATTTTCAATCAAACTCCATCATGAACTGAACTGTTGAGACGTTTTGTAACAAGTGGTGCACAAACATTGTGCCCAACACCCTGAGGCCGACATGTTCGGTATTATTTCTAATTATTTAAAAATTATGACTTCTGTATAACTTCATTTTGTCTCTTAACCATGATATATTTTAGAATTTTTTAGTGTTTAAGTCAAATATGTAGTACAATGGTCGTAAGATTATGATTACCCAAAATTTTAATATATTTTTACTAGCGGTTGTATACATTACAATCGTATTGAAGTTGTTCATTCGTGAAAGATGGGTGAGTTAAAACCATTATAGTCATTTCAAACATGGATTTAATATGAGGTAGATAATTTGTTTATGCAAATTTTTTTAGGGAGTAAATTGAATAAAAATTACAATTTTTTATTTATGATAGATTTCTATAATTTTTAGTGATTATTTTTATATATAATATATTATTTTTCATATTTAAATTTGTCTTTTGAATACTATTATAGTACATGTAACTCCAAAAATCTTTATTAGAGTTTAAACAAAAAAAATTATACTTAGGAAGACAAAACGGTAAATGAAATATTACTACGAGTTTAAATGTTTAACCATAAAATCTTTTTTCATTTGATATACATATTATTTTAAAACATATATATTTACATAGTTACCAATAATATGTTTTAACTTAACATGTGGGTGTGTGCCATCAAATGTTTTTTGTTATTATATATTTTTAGTATATGTTAATGTAAGTTGAATAAAATATTTATTGATAGCACATGAATTTTTTATATTAGAATATTTTTAAGTATCATTATTAATTTTATTTAAGAATTTGAATGATGTTAATCCCTCTTATTAGTCTTATTGGAAGTATCCATTATTTTTTTTTATTTTATTTATCTTTCATAGTTTTTTTTTTTAATTGATATTTTTATTATAAAATATTTTTGTTTGTAATTTTTCAATATTGAATATATGAAGTTGCATCCACAAACAATTTATTAACATAGATCTTCAAATAGTTATTTAAATTCTTAAATACCATGTTGAAATATTTTTTAAAAAGCATCAGGTTTAAACATCTTACTCACATTTTTTTTACCTCTAATTAGTTATGTGAAATTATATTATGTCATATGGATAACTAAACATCACATAGGTAAAACTCCTACATTCATTTTTATTTTTTGTTATAGTCTGCATTGTTTTTCTATTTAAATAATATTATATTTTCATTTAAAGAGGGACATCTATCAACTCCACATTGAACACGGACGGAGAAAGAACCTCTGGGTGGAATCACTTGTGCAATGATGATGCAAGAGTTGTTGAAATACTCCTCAACATACATCAACCATGTCTTGCTCAAGCAATAGGCTCAATATTATTATTTATTAATATTATATTATATAAATAAATTAAATGATAATAAATCAAATGATTGCTAAATGTTGATAGATATATAAGCATTAGGAAATTGAGTTATGATAGGTATTCTTATTGTCTAAAGAAAATAAAAAAGGGTATAAGTATCGAAATAATTTATTTTATTCAATTAAAAAATCATAAAAAATGATTGAATTATAACGTCTTTAACTCTACTCATCTATTAAGAATTCACAAGAAAGATTATGGAGACGTATGCAGAGCTAATATCAATATCCATCACACAGGGAAGGATCATAGCTAGAATGTATGAGACAAAACATAGTAAGGGAGGAAAAGGGAAACAAAAGAAATAATAATAAAATAATCATCCAACTTAAGGATGGTCCTCAAGGTAACCTTTCTATCCATTCTTTTTCAAAACCTTATCCAACCTAGTAGAGGCAAGTCAAACAAAGTTACTTGCAAATTATCATTAAGGGTTGAAGGAGATTTCTTATCGGAGTTAAAAGATGTTGATTTGTGAGTCCGCTTTAAAGCACCCAAAGAAACATATTTATTCACCAACTACATATTTGCTAAGGGAATTGGGTTCGTTGTTGAATCCTCATGAGTTTGATGAGGAGCGGAAGTCTGAGCCTGATCCCCCAAAACCATATCATCTCAGATCCCTCAATCTCTTGGTAAAAAATATATGAAGTCTCACCATCCATAGGAGGCGGGTCACAAGGCTTACAACTTTTAGATTTAGTAATTCTACTGTGTTATTTCTAGTTAGAATTTAACAAATGGAAAGAATTCTATAAATGACTTGTTTGAAGACAAAAACGTCAATAAAAAGCAATATTCTCATAATCTAGAGATTGGGTCTAGTCATAATCACTCATTTCTAAATAGATTTGGTTTTCCACTCCCTTGATTGTGTCAATTTTTACACAAATTTTGCCATAGGTGTAAAGGACAAGTTGCACACTAGAGGTATTTGTGGCTAGAAAACTTCTCATGGTGTCTCCTACACTCTAAGAATTTGAAAAGTGTCGTAGGTGACAAAGAAAATGTAAACTGAGATTGGTAGCTTGGTAATTATTGTTGTAGAAGGGTCAAAATCCAAAAGCCAGGGGGTTATCAACATGTCAACTTTACCCCAGAACCAAGGCCCACTAGTTAGGGCCTTCTGATAATCTTTTGATTCAGTGAAAATCACTATGACGACACATTTTGATCAAAAAATAATCTTGCACTTCTTTGTCCAAGATAATTGGATACACACATAAATACCGGCACAACATGGCCATAAGCCATTGAAAGATGAGGCCTAACTTGATGTAAAGATGATGGGTGTGCTCCAATTCGAGGTGTGATATTTCAACAGAGGGAACTTCCTCCGACTTGTTGACCTGAACCGGTTTAGGAGCCTCCTGTGGCTAAGTGGCTCTTTGGGGGGATTGGTTGTGGACAACATCTTTCTAAAAGAAATCCCAAGAACATGAAAGCTTTCCCACTACTCCCCCCGTGTAAGCAATGGACCATAACCATAGTAACATCTCTATAGATATTGTAAGATGAAAGGGGATGAATCATCTATATCCTTACCTTCAAAGAGAAAGTGTTACATTCGCGAGGGTACACCCAATTTATGCTATGAATAAAGCTTGAGAGGTTTCACTAAATCCATAGGCTTGACCCACAAAAGTGGGGAGTGCTCAAATAACAGCTTGATTAGGATTTGGAAAGAGGTCTAAAGAGTTTTAAGCTGAAGGAACATGCCTTCGAGGGAGAAAGGAGGAGGGTAATCACAACCATTGTTGGCATAAAAAAAAATATTCTGGAAGCAAGATAGTCTAGATCACGATCATTTGCAATGGAACAAATATGCAAAGGAGCCTAAACCCGTGGAGCTTGTTTTATAGCCTCAGCTATAAGATTTGACATGCAATTAGTATGTCATGTGACATTCACCTTCTATGAAAACAACAACTTGTGAAACCTCAATCGAAAGTCATTTTTCTAGTCTTCCGCTTCTATCGAGTGAACAAATAAACGAAATTTCCTTAGTTGCAAGGAAGACATTGGTTCCTTCAATTCTATGAGCATGGGGGACATCAATTTCTTGAGATTAAATAGGAAACAAGAATGGTGGGGAAGAAGGAGGAAGCCTCCACTAAAATCAATCTACACCACTGAAAATCATGCCCTAGTTTCCTCTCACTATAGATTAAGTGATTAAATGTTCGATCACTAAATAACAACTTTATTTTAAATGATTGTTCTTAATAATTATAAAAATAATTAATATATAAGTTAAACATATATGCATTTAAAAACATATACCAAAGATTTTAATCATGGATATTTATTCTCACTTTACCATAGAGATTCTTAATACTTAAATAGGGTTTCTTACAATACCGCATGTTATCAATACTAAATGATAAAAAAAGTAATTGATTTCATATGAAACTTGCTTATATAACATTTTTTTAATTGATCAATTTAATTTAAAAGGTAAAAGAGACATAAAAACTTTAGAGATAAATCTCAACCTCTGATTTGTGATTACTACTAAGAATAAATCCCTACCATCCGCCTAATAATTATTGATAATTAAATTAAAATTTTGAAATCCCCGCCCATGGGGCATAGAATAGAGTGTGGTTGCATGTATTGTTAAGTCACTCCATGATGTGAAGGTCACTGGTTCGAAACTGTATGGGAAAAAATCCAGTCATGTTAAGAGCTACTGTGGTTAGTTGGGTTCGATCCTCGAGTGATTTTGACGGCTTAGATGCCCGACGGTTGTGGTTTCTCAAGCGATAGGTCAAACCCAAATTCAAACTTAGACAACTTGAAAAACAAACAAAAATGAAATCCCTATTCTAAAATAAACATATTTATCAACATAAATATAACTTAAAATCTTTTATTTATTTTAATGATTTTTGCAAACTTGTTTATCTAATTATTATATTCATGAGAAAATATTTGTTTATATTCATGAGAAAATATTTGTTGTCGTTAATTTCTCAGGAATACTTATTGTTTTTTCTTATTTACATGAAAGGTTTTTTTTTAACATTTTTATAAATAACTAAAAATTCTCAAAGGTTTATGTGAATTTATTATAATAAAAAAAGTTTTATAAAAAAATAATAATGTTTAAAGATTTATGCAACATTTTTTGTAAGCTTGGTAGATCCTTCCTTTTTCATTAATATAAGAGCAAGTTACAACCACATAAAATTGGTTAGGTGGCCTCAACTTACCTAGTGGGAAACCATGTTCGTTGGTCACCTAACCGCATGATAAGCCATCCAGTAGCAAAAAGTGGTAAGTCTTTCTACCCAAGATATATAAGTTTTTATACCATGTCCTTGCCCATACTCTATTTTCCTATAAACATATATGACTTCAAACTAAAAAGTAAAAGTTATTTGCATATGCACTAATCAAAAATTAAAAACTAGCCAACATTCTAATCATCTTGCTCAGCAGAGGCAGAGTCAACCAGAGCATAATCCTTGGCATTAGAACTAGGCAACATTTTCTGTGAGAAAACACATGGGAAGTGTTTCTCGATGTGGCCGAGGCGTCCATCCTATTTTTGCATTTGGAATTGTAGCCTCTAGAAACCTTGTTTTTAATTAGGGAATTCCTACATTGTTGTCGCCATGCCCACTGAAATTTTCTCCATGGCCTTGTCGAGGAGGCTTTTCATAATCCAATACAGGTACAGGTTTTGTTTGAACTGGCTCACCCACCCTTGAATATGCCCAGGTTTTGACACCATCATGCGCTAATCCTCCATCTCTATCTCTGTCGTGCTTTCCTAGCGGTTGAGGTCAGCTTCCCATTCCTTAATCAAAATTCTAATCTCTTCACTGGTCCCCTCTCGGTATGCATTGACCACTTCATTAATGAGGTTAGCGACTGGTTTCCTGCCATGTCTCTCGCCCAAGGAATTGGGCTCTTCCTCCTGCTCAGCTACCCGATGCCTCCTACCTTGGCCCTTTGCCTTCACTTCTCTTGTCATCACAACACAATCTCGTTGCTTGGAAATGAAATGGGTGTTAGGAAATCCCTATGCAGGTGATGGTGCGAGAACATAAGCCCTTCGCGCCCAAGAGAGCCTACCTCTCTGTGCACCTGCCATGGGAGAATGAAACCATAATTGACTTAAAATTAATCTTTATCTCTTTGCCACTCATACACCCTGCAACCAATCAAAGTCCTCCAACCCACCTAGGAATTCAATCTCTTGACCCACAAGCCCATTTTCATAACAACGAGAAACAAAATTTACGAGCCCATCACATCTAGCTTCAGCAACATTATAACAGTTCCCAAACTCAGGGCAACACAACACCTCAACAGCGACCTCGTAGACGCTTCGACATAGGCTATGGATGCAACGCCGAGAAAGCCAACAAACCAAGTCATTTCCTTGCTGGTACCACCAGTTATGTAGGGATGCTGGCTTTTGTTGAATCCCATAAAAAACAGTAAAGCAGAACCAAAATGTAAAATTGATAGCAACCCAATCCCAATCCCCCTGGGCCCCAACCAAGCCAAACCACAACATTCCCTAGGGTTGACGCCCCTGTCCGAGATCCCAAATAACCCCATTTGGGAGAGGATAATTTCATAGAAAACCAACACTGAGTTAATTCCAGTCAAGATAACATACTATTGCCAGACTATCGGCGCCAAACACTTCCACAAGCCCAACTTACCCCCACCCGCTGACAAATTTTCCCCATGCAAAACCCAATCCCAAAACCAGACACTCATATGCATGGAGGGGGAGAAAAAGCAGTTCACATACCATATTACCTTCGCTTGAAGCTGAAGAGTCCACCGTCGGTTCTGAAATTGCTGCACTTTATTCTTCGCGGAGTCCCTCCTTTAGAATCGTTGTACTACAATCATTTAGGAGCAGAAACAACCTACAAACCTCTCTAAGCACTTGCCACCAATCTCAAACCCTAACATTATAACTCTCCCTCCTTCCAATGTGTTGATATCCTTATGCATGCCAAGAACCATAACACCCATCACTTCGAGCCTCTTGCGGGCGGTGATGGTGTACCTCGACGTACTTAGCATTAAATCTTCCTTGATGGGGTCACCCTCCAGCTCACACCGCGATCTAGAAAGGATTTATGCAACTTTGGTAAATAATTAATTAAACAACTTTGGTAAATAATTAATTAAACAATTGCGAAAGCTTATACACCGTGGTAAGTAATTTTCGTTCATTCTCTAATTGTAATAACATAAGATAAAATCGTTTGAGTGGAGGTATAAGGCTGGAAAATAAAAATCGAGGATGGAAGCGTTTAACATTAAATAAAGTGGGAATATAATGATGGAAAAATTATCCGGGGATAAAAGAGTTTATATTGGTAAAAATTGAGTCATTATGTTTTTATTATATATTAATAAAAACATGTGATATTAATATTTAATAAATTTAACATCTTAATTTAATATAGGTAATTTATCATAACTATATTAATAATTTGCTGATTTTTTAAGATATCATATTTAAAAGAAAAAAATTATGTAGAGATTTTATATTACATTAACTAATATATTTAATAAATTACAACTTTATGATGTTGTGAAGAATCTCACCTCTCTTTATAAGTACCTTTTTTTTATTCTTTATTGGGTAAGGTTTTAAACATCTTTCACCATTTCGAAGCTTGGAGGTAATGAACCTCATCAAGTTGTTACCTATTTCTCCAAAAGCCATAGTCTCCAAGCTATGATGCAAGTTTGTCAGCAACATTGGAAAACATTAACACTTGAAATGTCTCACACATTAACACTTGAAATGTCTCACGACTTATGATGTCAAAATTCTAGATTCGGATTACGTTAACACTTGAAATGTCTCACGACTTATGATGTCAAAATTCTAGATTCGGATCTCCCAGAAATTATTGGATAAAAATCCTCACATACTTATTTGATAATCCTTATAAAGTTATAATGCCAAAATTCTGGATTTGAATCTCCCTTAAATTATTGGATAGAAATCCCCACATGCTTATAATCTTGTATAGTTTATTTGATCTTTGAAGAGTCTACTATTTAGAAAAAATATTCAAATACAACTAAATCTAACATCTTCGAAGCAAACACCTCTTATAAAAATTTTACATCCCAATAACCAATATAGTTAATAAATTACAAACTTCTATGAAAAATTCTACATTAATAATAAGACCAACATTCTCAAATCTAGTAAACCTACAAAGCATCGACAAGAATACTATTTGGAAATAAGTGGGGTCTATATTGGCTTTTATAATACTATTTATATTATATGTAAATCCACATTTCTATATAGAAATAATTTTATTTTTATTTTTCTTAAAATTTTCATAATACTTATAATTGCATATATTTGTGGATAGAATTTTTCATGTTTTTACATTTTTTTATTTTTATATAGTTGATAACTAAATTTAAATTCAAAATTTTCAAATATCGAATTTAAATTATCATTTGTTTTAATTTGATGTGCATGGTATTATGAATTTTCTACCCTACTCTATTATTGACTTCCCATCGCTCACATTGTCTCTACAATTCCTACCACCATCTTCGACACTATAGGATGAAACAAAGTTCCCTCCTATAGCAAAGTTACTACAACGATCATCATCCTAGATAAGAAAATAATCCTCGACTTGATGATTGCATCGAGGGGCGCATTCTACAGCCTGATACAACTCCGATGTGTAAGTATGTCGTGTCCTCAAAAAAATAAAAAAAATAAAAAAATTCTATTGTCGGCCAAAACATTCACTAGAATCTTAAATTATATATAACTTGAATATTTAGATTATATATAAATTTTTAATCTTATTAATGGACTAAGATTAATTTTTAAAATAAAACTATGTATTAGTATATATAATTTGAATGGATAATAAATTACCTCATGTGTTTAATAACTCCTTTATCATATGAATTTGAATGGATCATAAATTTACCTTTAGCAAAAAAAATTAACACATTAAAGTTCCAAATTAGGTAAAATTTTAAACATCTTTACTCTTTAGTCAAGCCAATACCATTTCTTAAATCAAAGGAAAAAGGTTAATTCAACACAAAGAATCAAAAATCCCACTACAAAATCTTTTAGGACTTCTTTTAATTAAATATTCGTAAAATGAATCTTTAAACGGAAAAACTATATATATTTATTGGATGTAGTTATATTATAAATTTTGTTATCATGCTATGTAAAAAAAATCATTATATGTAATGTTGATATTAAAAGATTAACATTTATATTAATATTAAATTTAATATTAATATTATTAAATTTAATATAATATTCAATTTGTTATACTATATATATATATATTAATATATTATCATATATAATTAACTCTAGATATATATGGAGGGAAGAACAAAGACATAGAGGGATAGAAGTGGAGAGATAGAGGGAGTGACGAGGGAGAGGAGTAATTAAGAGAGAGACAGAGAGATAGGACTGAGAGAGGGAGAGAAGGGTAAGAGAGATAGAGGGATAGAGATAGTGACAAGTTATGAGGGAAAAGAGAGAGAGAGAGAGAGAGAGAGAGAGAGAGAGAGAGAAGGACCAGAGATAGGACTTTGGAGGGAGGGACAAAAAGATGGTGTTGGAGGGGGAGACAAGCAGTGAATAAGAAATACATAGAGAGAAAAAGTGGAGATAGAGAGAGAGGGAGTGACAAGGGAGACATGGAGAGAGAATGTGTCTGTTTTGGGATGAGATAGAAAGACAAAGAATGAAATATGGAAAGAAGGGGGAGAGAAGGAGAGAGGGAAGGAGATAATGACTAATTTGGAGGGAAGAGAGAGAGAGAGAGATAGAGAGGGGAAATAGAGGGAGGTGGGAGAGAAAGGGAGAGAGAGAAAGGAAGAGAGAGAGGACGTGAGAGAGAGAAGGAGAGAGAGAGGTAAGAAGAAAGACATATAGAGATAAAGGTGGAGAGAGAGAGGGAGTGATAATGGAGATAAAGAAAGAGGGAGAGAGCAGAGTAGGAGGGAAGAGAGATATAAAGGGGAGAGAGGGAGATAAGAGGAAGAGAGAGAGGGGGGGGGGATGAAGAGGGAGGGAGATATAGATATATATCGAAAAGGAGTGTGTGTTTTGGGGGTGGTATAGAGAGACAAGGGAGAGGTGGAAGGAGATAGAGATACATATGGGAGGTGAAGAAGGGGAAGAAGAGAGAGATAGAGAGAGAAAGAGAGGGAGGGAGAGATAGATATATAGAGAGATAGAGAGAGAGAGTGTGTGTTTATGGGGGTGAGATAGAGAGACAAAGAATGAGACATGGATAGAAATATAAATATAGATGGAGGGGGGGGAGAGGGATGAATATTTCTTGCACTAGATGCATTCATTTCAGTATAGATGATGATTTCTAATCCTATTTTATTTCTCACACTAGATGCATTGATTTCAATGTAGATGTTGATTTCTAATACTATTTGCTTTCTTGCATTACATGCATTGGTTTTCAGTGTAGATGTTGATTTCTAATCCTATTTGATTACTTGCTCTAGATGCATTGATTTTAGTGTAGATGGCGTTTTCTAATCCTATTTGATTGCTTGCACTAGATGCATTGACTTCAACATAGATGTTGATATATAGTTATATTTGATTGCTTGCATTAGATGCATAGATTTTAGTGTAGATGTTGATTTCTAAGCTTATTTGATTGCTTTCATTAGATGCGATGATTTCAATGTATATGTTGTTTTCTAATCCTATTTGATTGCTTGCATTAGATGGATTAGATGTTATTAATCTTGAGGCTGTAAATTATTAAAAATATTTTTCAAGATTGGATGGTGGGGGGAGAGAGGGAAGAATACTTATTGAACTAGATGCATTTATTTTAGTGTAGATGGTGACTTCTAATCCTATTTGATTTCTTCTACTAGATGCATTGATTTCAATGTAGATGTTGATTTCTAATTATATTTGATTTCTTGCAGTAGATGCATTGATTTCAATGTAGATGTTTATTTCTAATCCTATTTTATTGCTTGCACTAGATGCATTGATTTTAGTGTAGATGTGGATTTCTAGTCCTATTTGATTTCCTGCAATCGATGCATTAATTATTGTGTAGATGTTGATTTCTAATCTCATTTAATTTCTTGCATTAGATGCATTGATTCCAATGTAGACGTTTTTTTCTAGTTCTATTTGATTCCTTGCATTAGATGCATTAGATGTTTTTTTGTAAATAGAATAGTATATTACTTAGTAAACTGTCAGATTACAAAAAGGGTTGTGTGCAAAAGAACCCAACATAAGACCCCACTGAAAAGCTACTGCTGGTCATAGCATACGCTATGTTTACAATACTGCCCAGACAAAGGAGGAAACATAGTACAACAATGGACTAGAGAGGTACTCTCATTGTAACAATTTCAAAATTTAAGATATTAGAAGCCGAGAAAGGAGAAGAATAACTTATGGCGGCCAACCATCCAAATATTATTATCCTACGCGATAGACAGAATTTCGCGGAGGCCGAAGAGCATACACATGGGAAGAAAAACAGTGAGGAAAGTTGACTGCATCACTCCTGGTTGGTGGTGGGTCGATCTTCATCTAGACGAATGGGAGTCTCCTAAGAGCTTCCCTCCAGTTGCGTGGTGATGGCTCGATGACTCATGGAGGCCCCAAGGTACTCTTTCTCGATCTATGAGAATCCTTCAGTAGTTGAATGGGCCTTCATTGTAAACTTCTTCTTGATGACAATATAATTCAGAGCGTCCTGAGTGATAAATCTACAATGGTGGATTGCTTCTACATACACTACAAACTTTACAGTGAGCCGGTTAATCTTAGTTTCCAGAGTCTTGGAACACTCCTCTTGTTCCTGCATAGCAAGCCCCGTGATGGTCTTAATTTCCCACCATATTTCAATTGTATGCACATAGAATTTTTCGCATGCTCGAGTGAGCGTTGGGTCCAGAATCCAAATGAATTATGCATTGACCTCCTTCGTGGTAACCTCTCTGTGGAGAATATTCGAATGAGCCTCTAAGTCAGAAATCCACTGCTGATTTTCTAGATTAACTGTCGCCAAGTAGCCAAGAGCTGCACACCTAGCAATAGTCTCCTCGTGAGTGGTAGGGTTCAGTCCAAAGCACTGCCAATGGGAGGCAGCACGATTGCGCACACTTCCCCTACTTTGACCAAGGGTGGAGCCATGCCTCGAAGCCATGAGAGAAACTGAGGGACACGAATGCAGGGGCAAATAGAGAGTGAGGGACAAAGTGAGGAGGGAAAAGGTAATGAGAAGAAAGAGAGAGAGAAGGAGGAGGGGAGAATTTATAGAGGCTAGGAGGAGGAGGGATACAAGAATGAGGGAGAGAGGGCGAGAAGTGGAAGCATGTAGAGATTTAAGGAGGGGTGGAGGAGTAATGGCAGAGAAGGGACGATGAGGATGAGGGATGGTGTACACAAAAGTGAGAGGGGAGGTGGCATCGCGGGCTCTGAAGACAGACGAGCCAAGGATGAGTCTGTACTCTAGCTTCCTCCACCTGTCCTTCTCATTGAGTAGAAAATCCATCTTGTAATGATGAAAATTACACGAACAGTTATTGTTCGGTAGAGTAGTTATCTTCTTCATTTATTGATGTGCATTACTGATGGAGTTCCCCTTCATCCAATTCCTGCCACGCTCGAGACTTCAGGCATAGGGTACCAATCGTACCATCATTCACCAATCTGTCCACGAATTTATTTCCTTTCCTTCTGATTTCTTGAAAATGGAGGCCTTCCATGTTGTCAATTCCCTGCTTGATCTCATGTATTATTTTATTTAGGCATCAATTTTCAAATATATTGTCCACATCGATACCCTGTTGAAGTTTTTTTCCAATTTGGGTAGCTAGTGTGGAATCTCCTTCAACAGTCAGAGGAGTGAGGTTGAGGTTGTGTGTTATGATGATGGCATGTTTGAGGGAATGAAGTTCAGTGGCATTGTTGGTGGATGGACCTATATTTCCCTCATAGATCCAGATGATCTCACCTTGAGAGTTCTGGAAGACCACTCCAAAACTTGTTGGGCCTAGATTCCCTTTGGTTGCGCCATCCTAGTTGAGCTTGAAAGTCCCCTACTCCGGAGGCCGCCATGTGTTATTTTTATTATCATGCCTGGGAGGGGAGTGACTTCGCGGACCTTGATATGGAGATCCAACATAGAGAGAGTTCTCACTTCATGGACGATGGGAGGGGCTTTGATAGCCTGATTGGGTAGAGAGGTCATTGTTTCACGAAGCGCGCTTTTGATCTTTGCGATAATGAATTCCTCTTGGATGGAAAGGCCACGAAAGATTCTCGCATTGCGTTCCTTCCACACAGCCCAACAGATCAAACCAGGTAATAAATTCCATGTGTGGTTAACCAGAGGATGGGGGGAATAGACCTTTCTCCAGTTCGTGATGGTGCTATGAATGGAAGATAGGTCCTGATCTGAGCTGTTAAAGACCTAAGAAATCCATTTCCAAACATTGGATGCGAATGGGCAGACATTTAACAGATGATTGGGGGTTTTTTATTCTTGCTGGCAGAGGGGGCATCTCAAGGGGTTAATAAAGCTTTTTCTTCTTAGATTGTCCCATATTAAAAAAAAATTGTGCATGACAAACCAAAGGAAGATAGAAATTTTTGGCCAGTGCTTCCTATCTTAGATTGCACTCCATTTCAAATCTGGTTGGAGTTGGTTGTGCTTTGCTATGTATCTATAGTCTTCACTTAAGATGAAGTGTCTTACTAAGTTTTCCCCCATCTGAGTTTATCCTCAACAGAGTCATGGAGGATTTGTCTTATTTGTAACTATGATGACAGGTCTGACTAGGCTTCGGGGTCCATATGGGGAGTCCTTTCCTCATGATTGATCCACTTTCTCCATCTGTCATTTTCTTCACTTTTTCCCTAGTATTGGTTGACTTTGATCTTCCCTTTGTTTTGCATTTTAGCCTTGATATTTTGATAGTGATCTTGATCAAGTTCCAGCCTTTCTTGCTAGACATCCTTCAAGAAAAAAGCCTTTCTCCCACTGCCTATTTCCCAAAAATTGTGTCTTTGAATGATGTCCCTATTCTCCCAAGCTTGATTCCAGATGACAAAACCTTTGATGTTTCCATTGAGCCAAATAATTTTCTCTTGCGTTAAGGAGGGAGTGTACTTTTCTTTCATAGGGTGCCCCAAGGGGAGTTGGGTTCAACAATCCATCTCCATAGGTTTTTGGCTACCAAAGCCTTTCCCAAGAGCTCTATATCTCTAAGACTGAGGCCACCATCTTTTTTGGGTTTGCAGATTTTTTCCCAAGCTACTAGAGCCCATTTCTGATTGACCTTTGCTCCTCTCCATAAGAAGTTCCTATGAAGGTTCCCGATTTTGTTTGAAATCAATTTTGGGGTTGCCAGAGCCAAGTACATATAAAGCGAGATGGCCTGAAGGACATATTTAACCAGGATAAGATGAACAACCAAATTTAGAGATCTAAAAGTCCAATTGGTTAATATTTTCTCCAATTTATTTATCAGGTTCTCCCAAGTTGTCTTGGAGAGAGGCCTATCTATAAGGGGAACACCAAGGTAAGTGGAGGGGAGAGAGCTAATAGGAATGGCTAGGAGTCTGGCTATGTTCCTATAAATTGGTAGAGGAGTATTAAAGAAAAACAACTTGGATTTAAGGGGATTGATGGAGGTTCCAGAAGCAGCAAAGAAGTCCATCACAATGGACATTAAAGATGAAGCCTCTTTGATGGAGGAGAGGCCCATGAGATGGATGTCATCCACAAATTTCTGGTGAGTTATAGGGGCGACAAAAGCATGGGACTGGAGTCTAGAGAGCTTATTTTCATGCAAGGCAGTGTTGGGTTGTGTTATATTCTTTCCATGACTAGCCCACGTAGTTAACCAGGGGGTTAGAAGGGGGGAAGAGCCCCCGCTTTGTTGTGTGATTGTGTAGCGGGGGGAATCATAGGGGGTTTGAGGGGTACAGGTAACCCCACTCTATAGAGCCCCGGAAAATTTTGGTTTTGGACCCTGTGTTAGGTTGGGTGGACCTACCTATGGTTTTGTGCATGATTTTCACACATGGTTTTGGACACAATGGTTTTCAGTCCATGGTTTTGGATGTGATGGTTTTCAGTCCATGGTATTGGATGCTTCGACATGTATAAATATGTATTGTAACATTGAAAGGAAAATAATGAAAAAATTAAGTTGGTAGCCTCAGTTTTGGGATCCAGGGAAAAATTGTTGTGTATATGTGTTTTAGGTGTTATGATCTCACATTGTTTATTTTATATGTTTTAGAATTCGTATGCAGGTAATTTTTGTATGGGGTTAAAACCTACATTTGGTATCAAAGTTGTTTTGGCTTCAAGGGGGCACCTATGTAGTTGAGGGGTTGCACTCGGGCCTGTGGTAGACCCTGCTCAATGGGAGATCTGCAGTATCGATTCTGGCGGTGAAAGAAGATGGCAAGCAGTGGAAAGATAGAGATCGAGAAATTTAATGATCATGGTTTTGAGTTGTGGAAACTCAAGATGGAGGATCTGTTGGTGGACAAAGATCAGTGGATCGTGGTAGATCTGGGCACTAAACCAACGGGAGTGTCTGATGAAGAATGGAAGAAGTTGTAGTGGAAGGCAAAGAACACAATACGATTGTGAGTCTCAGATTCAGTATTACTGAATGTATCAAGGGAAGCTATGGCAAAGGCTTTGTGGGACAAGTTAGGGACTTTTTACCAATCTATGTCTCTGGTGAATAAACTATTCCTACTAAAAAAGTTGTATAATGTGAGGATGAAAAATGGAGACTCAGTGACAGAGCATCTGAATGCATTTAATACTATGGTAAGTCAGGTACTGTATGTTGATACCAAAATTTCAAATGAAGATAAGTGAATTAGTTTGTTGTGTTCTCTACCAGATTCGTGGGATAGTCTGGTTACTGCAATAGGTAGCAATGCAACTGCCTTGCATTTTGATGAAATAGTCTCATCCTTGCTGACGGAGGAGATGAGACGGAAAAGTATGGAGAGCCAGAATGGTGATGCCTTGTCTGTACAAGGACGGTCCCATAACAGAAACAAAAATAAGTCATCCAGTGGGAGATATAAATCTAGAGGGAGATCTAAATCTCCAGGAAAACCTATAAAGGTGGTGTGTTGGAAATGTGGAAAGGAAGGGCACTACAAAAGGGACTTTAAATCTAAAGCTCCTGACAAAGGAAAGGGATCTGATGATGCTCCTTCTGTAGAGGTGAAAACCACCTCAGATGAAGGTGGGGATGTGTACTTGACTTCTTCAAGTACACATGTATATCATGAGACATGGTTTATTGACTCAGGTGCATCTCTTCACTTCACTCCCCACAGAGAGTGGTTCTACGACTATGAGAAATATGACGGTGGTGATGTCTTCCTAGGGGATGACAGGAAGGCTAGAATCATTTGTTGCAGAAAAGTAAAGCTGAAGTTGCAAGGTGGAAGGATTAGAACACTTCCGGGTGTTCTACATATTCTTGCATTAGCCATAAATCTTATTTCTGTAAACAAACTTGATGATGCACGTGTAAAAATAGTGTTCGAGAAGGATACTTGCAAGATGGTTTGAGGGGCACTGGTATTGATGCAGGGAGTTCGAATTGGAACTCTGTACAAGCTGTAGCACTTTTGTTGATGGGTGCAACAGTTCTGTGGTTCCTGAAAGTGGAGTAGAAAATCTAGTGGTCTCTGGTGAGAAGACCATGTTGTGGCATCAAAGGCTTGGACATATTGGAAAGAAGGGCCTTCTAATACTTCATGGTAAAGGTATGGTAGAAGGTATGAGTAATAGGTCTTTGGTTTTTTATTTCTGTGAAAATTGTGTATATGGAAAGAAAAATCGAGTGAGTTTCCCCTCTAGTGGTAAGAGGGAAAAATAGATATTAGAGTTTGTGCAAAACGATGTGTTTGGACCTGTGAAGGTTCCATCATTGAGTAAGTTTGTGTACTGTGTATCATTTATAGATGACTTCTCAATGAGTACATGGATATATTTCCTTAAGAAGAAATCTGAAGTCTTTATAGGTTTAAAGAATTTAAGGCTTTGGTGGAAAACCAGACATAGAAGAAGATAAAGGTGCTGAGGATAGATAACGACGGAGAGTTTTGCAGTAAGTAATTTGAAGAATTCTATAAGAAGTGTGGTATAACACAACAAAAGAGTACTCCCTATACACCTCATCAAAATGGAGTTGCAAAAAGAATGAACAAGACATTGATGGAAAGGGCAAGAAGCATGCTCAATGGTGCCGGGTTAGGACAAAAATTCTAGGTAGAGGCGTTAGAGACAACATGTTACCTGGTCAACAAATCACCTTCATCAGCGTTGGAGGATAAGACTCCAGAAGAGGTATGGACTAGTAAGAAACCCTCCCTTTTGCATCTGAGGGTATTTGGATGTGATGCATATGTACATGTTCCAAAGGAGAAAAGAACCAAGTTGGATAGTAAATATGAAAAGTGCATCTTTGTGGGTATAAGGATGGTTTAAAGGGTTATAAGCTTTGGAACCGAGTAAAAAAGAAGGTTGTGTACAGATGAGATGTGGTGTTGAGAGAGGTGAAAGATGTTATTAAACATGAATTCCAACCAAAGGAACCTGAGAAGATAGAGTTTGAGCTAAAGGAGGAAGAATCAAACTCTACATTAGAGGAGGAATCAAAAGATGAAGAGCCACAAACTCTGGGTTTGAGAAGATCAATTTGAGAAAGAAGGCAACCATAAAGGTATAGTCCATATGATTTCTTTTCAAATTTTGCTTTATCTATTACTGATGATGATCCCAGAACTATGAAGGAGGCAGTAGATTTAGAGGATGGAAAACTCTAGATATAGTCCATGGTTGATGAAATGGCATCTTTGCACAAAAATGAGGCTTGGGATCTGGTGGAGTTACCAGCTAGAAGGAAACCCATTGGTAGCAAATGGGTGTTCAAGAAGAAGCCAAATGTAGAAGGAAAGGTGGAGAAATACAAAGCCCGGTTGGTAGCAAAAGGATATTCCCAGGCGCCAAGAATTGATTTCGGTGATAGTTTTTTCTCCTATTGCCAAGGTAGCTTCTATTAGATTACTTTTATATGTTGTTGTTTCTTTTGATTTTGAGGTAGAATAGATGGATGTGAAGACAACATTTCTTCATGGGATTAGGAAGAGGAGATCTACGTGAAGCAACCTAAAGGCTTTGCGGTGAAGGGTAAGAAAGAACTAGTATGCAAGTTAAAGAAGTCTCTATATGGGTTAAAACAATCACCAAGGATGTGGTATAAAAAATTTGATACATTTATACGGGGACTTGGCTTCACAAGAAGCAAAGCAAATCATTGTGTGTATTTTAAATTAATTAGTGACTGTGTTATTTATATGGTCTTGTATGTGGATAATATGTTGCTGGTTGGAAATGACAAAGAAATTATCCAGGATTTGAAGACCCAATTTTCCTCCAAATTCGACATGAAATATCTTGGTGCTGCAAACTATATTTTGGGCATGTAAATTAAAAGAGATCGGGCAAAGAGGAAGCTCTAGTTAAACTAGAGGAAGTATGTCGATACAATATTGCAAAGGTCTAATATGCAGGATAGTAAACCGGTGAAGGTTCCTATTCTTGTAGGTGTAAATTTATATGTTGAATAGTGTCCCAAGACATAAGAAGAGGAAGAGGACATGTCCCATGTTCCATATGCAAGTGCAATCGGAAGCCTGATGTATTCAATGGTCTGTACTAGACCAGACATTGCACATGCAGTGGGAGTATTGAGTAGGTTTATGTCAAAACCGGGGAAGGAACATTGGACAGTAGTGAAGTGGGTTCTCAGGTATTTGCGTGGCACTAGTGATTATGGTTTGAGCTACCAAGGAAGACCAGAATTGGACAAAGTGTTGGATATTCATGGCTTTGTTGATGCAGACTAGGCTGGAGATCTGGATCAGAGAAGATCTACAAGTGGGTATGTGTTTAACCT